>JABSTT010001921.1:0-108255 GCA_013339685.2 Hyalomma asiaticum
AGCGGACAACGATCTGTGTCCACCGCACTGTGTGCCTCATGTTTTCCGCGAAAGGGTTGCATTCCCTCACATCGCGTATCTGGTCTAAATCGTCGCTCTTCGAAAAGCGAAGGCGCGGAAGCGCTCCAGTCTTGCTATCGCCGTGTTTTGATGCAAGCCGTCTGCTCGCGCTTGACACGCTTATCATGTTCGAGCGCCCGCGCGAAGCTGTCTACGTGCGCAAGAAACGCACGCAAAGAATCGAATCTCACGTGCGTCCGTGAGACCAGCGAGCGGCCGCTATGTTCTGCGCATGCGCACTGCTTACACGTAGAAGCCCTACGTACCCAAAGCCTCTACGTACGTGAAACTAAAACTGTCTAGTATCTGCGATCAGTAGAAAGGTAGGTATGAGCGCCGTTGCAAGTTGGCCGGCGCTGCTGCCAATTGCTTCACTCCTAAAGTTGCTTCACTCCTAAAGTATGGTTGATGCCACTGTATAAGAGAAAAGTTAAACCAGTTGTGTAGTGGAGATCTGTTGGTAAAGGTGAAGCCGGCGGCCGCCACCTTACCAGAGGAATCGATCAATGGCATGCAGATAGCACAAAGGAAAAAGCGTTTTCCTCATGCTCCCAAAACCTTTAAAGCGGTCAGCTCTTTAGGGCAAAGCTCAAGCTTCCCTCAGTCATTATTTCTACAACATAGGGATTTCGTACAGGTTGGCTCGTACTTTCGACAGCCAACGCCGCCAAGGAAACGCCTGCTCAGAACTATGGATTTTATCAGCAGCGGTAAATCAACGACATGTCGAGTGCTTGGCCTCCATAATTACATTGCTAAAAATATACCAGCGTGAAAAGAACAACATCGGGGGTTGAGAGGCGGAGGGGTTGCTTTAAGTACCAAAAATCGGGAAAACTTGCAGTCTGTGCGCTCACACATTTGCACGTAAATCTCTCTACATTTTCGACAGTGATTTTTTTTATTTATTTATTTATTTCAATACCCTAAAGGCCCAATTGGGCATTACATAGGGGGGGATTGAAGTCAATACATACATTTGAAAAAAAATTGAAAACAAAGTACCAAAAGAAAACAAGAAAAAGGAAACGCCGAAAAATACAATCACAGCATCCAGTCACCAACATTCACCAACATCAGTCATATACATATTGATGAGTACAAAGCTTTCTTTCTTTTTTTTTTTTGAAATAACGATGAAAACACTTCTGAAAATTACGTCAGATACATTGGATATATATCGCGACAGAGGAACAAAAAACACGTAAATGAAACGAGAACAATTATACCCAGGTTGGCAATGTTACTCGCTATGCAAATAGCCCTGCAGCATCGAATGAAATATGGAAGGATCTGTTATTTCGGCGATATTAGGTGGAAGGGAGTTCCACTCGATTATGCATAATGATAATGGCGAGTTCTGAAACTGCTTGGTCCTGGCAAAAATGGGGGCCACTTTGTGCGCATGATCAAGGCGGGTTGATGTATGAGGGGCTGGAAAGATATGAGACTGGGCGAAGGATGAGTTGCTGTGATAAAGTGAGTGGAAGAACGATAGTCGAGTATGTCGCCTGCGAATGACAAGTGTGGGAAGGCTAAGCTCTGCTTTCAGTAAAGAGATACTTATGCAACGTGAATAGGATGATGAAATAAACCTAGCGGCTTTATTTTGTACCATTTCGAGCATGTTAGTAAGACCTATTTGGTGAGGATGCCATATGATTGAAGCGTATTCTAAAGATGGCCGAATCAATGAATTGAAAGCGCGCAGTCTTGTGTCCCTATTGGTGAAATGCAAGCGTCTTTTAAAGAGGCCGAGTTTCTTGAGAGCCTTATTAGTAATATGCTCTATGTGTGCAGACCAACTTAAATCTGAAGTGAGTATTACACCAAAATACTTAAATGACGTGACTTTTTCTATTACAGAATCGTTTATTTTATAACAGCTAGAGCATGCAGAAGTGATATTAGCAAACATTAAGTGCTTGGTTTTTTCGACGTTAATTTCCATCTGCCAATTTCTGCACCATTTCTTTAACCTGGAGAGATCAGCTTGTAGTTCTGAAACATCGTCTGTGCAAGTTATTTTCCTGTAAACAACACAATCGTCCGCAAAAAGTCGGATTGACGAACGTATATTAGATGCAATGTCGTTAATGTACACTAAGAAGAGAAGTGGGCCCAGCACACTGCCTTGTGGCACACCAGATGTCACTCGGGTCGGGTGAGATAAGTAGTGGTTAAGTTTAACTGACTGAGACCTGTTGTTTAGAAATTCCTGAATCCATGCCGTCGTTTTCTGGTCGAGACTGAGGTGCTGTATTTTTAACATGAGTCGGTTATGGGGAACACGATCGAAGGCCTTGGAAAAGTCTATGAAGATCGCATCGATGCAGATGGACATATGAAGAGCTGTGTGCAGGTCTGTCACGAGTTCGAAAAGTTGAGTCTGACATGATAGAAGTGTTTTCATCATTATTTCAAAAAAAAAGAAAGCTTTGTACTCATCAATATCTATATGACTGATGTTGGTGAATGTTGGTGACTGGATGCTGTGATTGTATTTTTCGCCGTTTCCTTTTTCTTTTGTTTTCTTTTCGTCTTGGCGCCGACGCAGCGAAGCAGCATATTTTCTTGCTGTTTGCCTATAGTCCAGGGCTAAAGGATATGCGCAAAACCAGGACGGCATTGTTGAGTCCATAGGTTCTGAAGCGACTTTCCGCCAAGCAACCCCGCTCATTATCAATGGAACCCAGTACCGCCTCCTTCGCCCACGACGTTTAGTACCCACCTGATCTGAGTTAATGTGGTGGTTAGATTAAAAAAGCAAAGGTATAAAAAATAAATGGAGTCAATGTAGTGGATACGCACTGGAACTACGCCGCGAAGGCCATTCGAGAGTTCGACGGAAACCCGTCTGGTCGGGATGAAACATGGACACAAAAACGAAGTACACCGACCAAATAAAAGCATAAAAGAAAGAAAACGACGTTCGGCTTCCCTACGGAAGCCTTGTTCAGAATGAGGCGAAACAGCAAGCAAACTCTGTTAAATAGGTTTAAGCACGCGACGCAAGCACCGCGCATAGGAAGAGCGAAAGTTTCCATCATTTCGATTCAGTGTTTGTTTTGTAGATTGTATCTCGAGTGATTCGAGATACAGGCATGACTTCCTGTTCCTTTCCTTCCAGATGATACTCGCGTTTGTCCAGTCAATTCTTTGATCGGTCATAACTGCATCCTCGGCCAGTGCATTAGACGTCTCCTTCTTCTTCATGTTATGTGGGGTTCAACGTCCCAAAACCAGCTCTGAATATGAGAGATGCTCTAGTGGAGGGCTACGGAAATTTTGACCACCTGGGGTTCTTTAACGTGCCCTGACATCGCACAGCACACGTCACCTTCTTCTTTTTCGGCAACGTTCTGATTGTGGCGCATGCGCTGTCTGAAGTTGCCGGTTTCCCCGATATAAACACTTTCACAATTTGCACAAGGGATTTTGTAATACCACACCAGGAAAGGCTTCTTTCGGTAGCTTGTCTTTCACACTTACGAGTGATTGTCTTAACTTGAGTACAGGCACGTGGGCAACTTTAACGTCGTAACTACGCAATAGTTGTGATAAGGTCTCGCTTATCCCCGGCACATGAGGAAAAGGAGCGCGTTTCTTCTGTGTGACACTGGCAGGCTGGGAGCCGGCAGACAAACGATCATTCTGCCGCGTTAATAAATGCTGACGAGTAACCGCATTTCGAAAGATCCTCCCGAACTGTCTTCGCATCAGCGGTCAGGTCTTCCTGACTCGTGGAAATGCGATTCGCACGACCTAATAATAACGCAACCACAGACCTCTTGTGAGTGTTAGGATGGACCGACCTGAAGTTCAGGTACCTGCCAGTGTGCGTGCCTTTCCTGTAAACGTTGAAGGATAGCACCCATTGTTCCTTTTAACGAGAACATCCAGAAAGGTAGCCTCTGGTTAGCTTCCAGCTCCACGGTGAACTGAATGAAATCGGGAAATCGGCTTGATGGGTAAGATATGTCATGAAGGCACCCAGAGCAGAACGCTTGATGACACAAAAACAATCATCAAAATAGCGAAGGAAAATTCTTGGACGACGGCTGCAAGAAGCGAGAGCCCGATTTTCCAGCCCTTTCATTGTGAGGTTCGCCACAGTAACTGAGATAGAGGCACCCATAGGTGTACCGTGAACTTACTTATAGATGACCTTATCAAAGCGGAAGTAGGTGTTGGCAAGGCAAAAGGTGAGCAGTTTCCTCAAGTCGGGGACATCGAACGACGTCCTTTCCCCTAGAAGCGGATCAGCGTCAAGAGCAGCAACGCACGAATAAACGGTGAGGTCAATGGGAATGGAAGTGAACAGGGAAACCTGGTAAGATGCACTGGATTTTAACCTGGATTTAACCTCGCTGGATTTTAATCTCGCTTACAAGAAAAAAAGACTCATTCCTCGTTCACTGCATCTTAACAGGCCCTTTCCTTCCACGTTTGGCTTTAGTGGTGTCGCGAAGGCCGAAATACTTTTACTGCAAGCAAGGATACGTGATTGCCGTGACAACATCCGGAAACTGCGAACGAAACGCTTTTTGCTGAGCGTCGCCTTGAGTTCCACCACATGGAGCAATTTGCGAGCATCCAGCTCTACGCCAATTATCAAGCCAAGGTACGGATACTCGAAGCCGAAGATGCACACAAAGTCAAGCTCGCTAGACTTTTGGAGTCAACCAAGCCGCATCGCCCGCAAGGCCCCACAGTGGCGGCACATAAACTTCCTACGCACAGGCCCAATCCTGCCGAGGCCTCTATTCTCAAACTCGGCTTGAACTTTAATTCCGGACCAGCCTCGGACGTCAGATGGGTGATCTGTGCTGCCGTGCGCGCTGTCAACGAAGTTCATCTGACGCACCGGGATGAAGCCCGTACCCGCTTTATCGGCGTCCTGTCTAAGTTGCGCCACAGAAACTTTCCATCTCCGCTTTCCACTGATGAACGCAGTGCTGTGAGACTGCTTCGGGAAAAAATGCTGCCATTGTCATTGTCCCTGCGGATAAAGGCCACGGTAGTTCTGGACACTACCGTCTACAAAAGAAAAATGCTGGAATTGCTTCAAGACCAAGACACTTACGTGCGGCTCACTCGTGACCCTACGTTAAAGGTGCAGAAGGAACTACAGAAGCGGCTTACGGATGTGTTTCCCTTCGTTCCGCCTGAGGAAAAAGGCCTGTATTACTCGCTTCTCTGCCACAATGGTTCGGCTCCTGCACTTTATGCACTACCGAAGATTCATAAACCGGATGTCCCTCTTCGGCCCCTCGTTGACTCCATCCATTCTCCCCTGCACAAACTATCTGGTTACCTTCACAGAGTTTTAAAGCCCCTCGTTCAAAAAGGCAACACCCACGTGCACGACTCAGCCCATTTTCTTGAAATAGTACGTTCTTTGGTCCTCGAAGAAGACGAGGTGATGGTTTCTTTTTACGTGGTTTCCCTGTTCACTTCCATCCCCATTGACCTCGCCGTTGATTCGTGCGTTGCTGCTCTTGGCGCTGATCCGCTTCTAGTGGAATGGACGTCGTTCGATGTCCTCGACTTCAGCAAACTGCTCACCTTTTGCCTTGCCAACACCTACTTCTGCTTTTATAAGGTTATCTATAAGCAAGTTCACGGTACACCTATGGGCGCCTCTATCCCAGTTACTGCGGCGAACCTCACAATGGAATGGCTGGAAAATCGGGTTCTCACTTCTAGCAGCCCTCGTGCAAGAATTTTCATTCGCTATGTTGATGATTGTTTTTAAATGCGAAACATTTCTTAGCGAACTTCGGCAACTTTGAGCGTATCTATCTATCTATCTATCTATCTATCTATCTATCTATCTATCTATCTATCTATCTATCTATCTATCTATCTATCTATCTATCTAGCCGCCTACCATATTGTGCTCTCCTGGCCGTTTCGCTATTGGGATGTTTACAAAAATTCGTATGCCACAACATGACTACATGACGAACATAAACGACAGGTCATAACATGAAAATCATGATATGTATGTCATGAGCGGCATGATTTACATGCTAGTCTTGGAGATCTCCAGGCCATTTCACTAATGGGATGTGTGCGAAAATTGGTATGGCACAACATGGCTGCCTGACGAACATAAATCGCAGGTCATAACGTAAAGATCATGATATGCATGTCATGGGTGGCATGATTTACATGCCACGGTCTCGGTGCTCTCCAGGTCATTTCGCTAATGGGATGTATGCGAAAATTGGTATGGCAAAACATGACTGCCTGACGAACATAAATTGCAGGTCATAACATGAAAATCACGATATGCATGTCATGAGTGGCATGATTTACATGTCACGGTCTTGGTGCTCTCCAGGCCATATCGCTAATGGGATGTATGTGAAAATTGGTATGGCACAACATAACTGCCTGACGAACATCAGTGGCAGGTCATAACATGAAAACCATGATATGCGCATGTCATGAGTGGCATGATTTACATGCCATATTCTTAATCCTCTACTGGCCGTTTCGCTAATGGGATGTGTGCGAAAATTGCTATGGCACAACATGGCTGCCTGACGAACATGACTGACAGGTCACAACATGAAAATAATGATATGCATGTCATGAGCGACATGATTTACATGCCACGCGTTTCGTTAAGGGGATGTATACGAAAATTGGCATGCCGCAACAAGACTGCATTACGAACGCAAATGACAGGTCATAACATGAAAATCATGATATGCATGTCATGAGCGACATGATTTACATGCCACGGTCTTGGTGCTCTCTTGGCTGTTTCGTTAGTGGGATGTATAGGAAAATTGGTGTGGAACAACATGACTGCATGACGAACATAAATGACAGGTCATTACATGAAAAGCATGACATGCATGTCATGGGCGGCATGATTTACATGCCACGCATTTCGTTACTGGGATGTATACCAAAATTGGTATGGCACAACACGAGAGCATGACGAACGTAAATGACAGGTGATAACATTAGAATCATGACACGCGTGTCATGAGCAGCGTGGTTTACATGCCACAGTCATGGTGCTCTTGCGGCCGTTTCGTTAACTTCGACGGTACAAAACTCGGTAAGGCGAGACCAGAATGCAAATCCATTTTACCTTCCTGATGCGTGCTTCGTATTTCCTTCATTCCCACTGCACGTGGGTTCTGCCAATTTTTTGTCATCAAGCGTTCTGCTCAGGATGCCTTCACGACATATCTTAACCATCAAGCCGATTCCATTCAGTTCACCGTGGAACTGGAAGCTAACCAGAGGCTACATTTCTGGATGTTCTCGTTAAAAGGAACAATGGAGTGCTATCCTTCAACGTTTACAGGAAAGGCACGCACACTGGCAGGTACCTGAACTTCAGGTCTGTCCATCCTGACACTCAAGAGGTCTGTGGTTGCCTTATTATTAGGTCGTGCGAATCGCATTTGCACGAGTCCTGAAGACCTGACCGCTGATGCGAAGACAGTTCGGGAGGATCTTTCGAACTGCGGTTACCCGTCAGTCTTTATTAACGCGGTAGAACATCGTTTTTCTGCCTCCTCCCAGCCTACCAGTGTCAGACAGAAGAAACACGCTCCTGTCCCTTACGTGCCCTTTATAAGCGAGACCTTATCACGAGTATTGCGTAGCCACGACGTTGAAGTTGCCCACGTGCCTGTACGCAAGTTAAGGCAATCACTCGTAAGTGTGAAAGACAAGCAGCCTTTCCTGGTGTGGTATATAAAATCCCTTGCGCGGATTTCGAAAGTGCATATATGGGGAAACCGGCAACTTCAGAGAGCGCATGCGCCAGCATCAGAACGATGTCGAAAAGAAGAAGGTGACGTCTAATGCACTGGCCGAACATGCAGCTACGACCGTTCAAACAATTGACTGGACAAACGCGAGTATAATCGGGAAGGTAAGAAACTGGAAGTCACGCCTGTATCTCGCATAGAGTTTCCAATAAAATACTAGAGGGATAACTTTCACTAGTGTCTATGGGAGTTTCAAACAAGGTGGTTGAGGCAGCATAGGGGATGATAGGTATGACATGGATTTGCCTAATCTTCGTTCTTGTGGCTTGATACGGCTTTACGACTTCAAACAAATTGGTCGTTTACGACAAAATATTGCAATAAAACGGAAGATTTTGGAATAACTATGTGTGTGCTCAGGTACTAGTTGCTTTTTCGCGATTAGAAAGCCAGGAAACGTTCAAAAATTAAGCAATATTGTGCGACATGGCAATGTTGCCTCATCTGCCTGTGCCCTGATTTAGCAGCGTCCATACAGGTTTAAGTTCCAGATGTAGTTCTGTTCGAACTTAAAGATTTTTGATGATGATGACGATGATGATGATAGTTTCATGTTATTGGCGCAAGGGCCAGATGTGACCAAAGAGCGCCAAGGGCAGTCTAAATGAGTCTACGATGAAATAGTGGCGGCGCGTAGGTGTGACAGGGCTGTAAAGGGGCCTTAAAAATTATCTGTACAAATAAGCGTAAAATGTATAGGCACTAAAATTATGACAATGGAGGGCGAAGATACCTAATGGGGTAGAATATGCTCAGTAATATACCAGTCAAAGCAAAAAAAAACACCTGCTTCCCAAAGGGAACCCTGATGGGATGCGAAGCAGCAGCGTTGCGCACGGGTGGCGTCGCGGGTTGAACACCGCTAACGCGTGGGCTGCGGTGAGCGCTGGAAGATTCGTTTGAAGCGATGGCTGGCGTAGGTCTTGTAGTTTCTTGAGAGTGGGCACGGGCGCTGGACCGGAGCTGGCGCGCGTTTCGCCTTGAAGCGGCGAGCGCGCGGCAGGCCAGGGAGAGAGTGACGTCAGCGTGCACTGCGAGGGGAGCGTGACGTCAACGCGCAGCTGCGGCGTGACCTACTTGGCACCGCTCCAACACCTGCGGCGAGGGGAGCGCGTTGCGGCGCGTTCGTATGGACGGAGGGACAGCGTTACACAGGCTAGTCAAAGAGCTGCTTCGCATCTAATA
Source organism: Hyalomma asiaticum (assembly GCA_013339685.2). Classification (NCBI taxonomy): domain Eukaryota; kingdom Metazoa; phylum Arthropoda; class Arachnida; order Ixodida; family Ixodidae; genus Hyalomma; species Hyalomma asiaticum. Next base: position 9,051 of record JABSTT010001921.1, read on the forward strand.
TATGTCGGTAGCACTACTGCCCTGCCATGACCCTTCGGCGCGAGGGCCTGGAGGTGTGTGCTATTCCGAGTACTACTATCGCAACGGCGGTCTCTCAGGAGAGGCCAGGCCACGATTCTCTTCGGCTGTTTACATGTAATATGTTTGCTTCTTTCAAAAAACTTAAAACTGATCTTGTATCAAATAAAGGTTCATTGGATAGGAGCAATGCAGGGTGGAGTAGAATATGCTGTCTGTATGCCAATGGGAAGTGCTTTTTCCTTTGGTGCTCTACTTCTCGACACTCCAATAAAACATGAAGGACAGTCAGTGCCCCCCACACTTAACACAGACGGGGGGCTCACCACGGGTCAATAGGTAGGAGTGCGTGTCATATGTATGACCTATCCTAAGACGACAGAGTGTCACTTTAGTTCGCCTTATTTTTGTTGTTGGGGGCCAATTCCCTAAATATGGTTTAACTAAGTGAAGCTTATTCGACACTTCAGCATCCCATGTATATTGCCAATAGCACCTGAGTCCTTTGCGTAAAGATTGTGTCATATAGAAGGCAGAAACAGCTCAGGAGTGGTTTCCAGCTTTTATCACTGCAGACTTGGCCATTTCATCCACAAGTGTGTTGCCTGCGATGCCTCTGTGTCCGGGTACCCAGCATATTATTATTTTCTGGTCAGATGCATAGGTTTCACATAGGAGAGAATAAAGATCAATAATTACAGCATTCTTTTGCTTTCGCAGGCAAATTAAGGATTTCACAACACTCAAAGAGTCGGTGAATATTATTGCCTTTTGTAATTTCGTTTTCTTAATTTGCCTAACAGCCAACAGTAATGCATAGGCCTCCGCCGTGAAGATACTTGTTTGTGGTGGAAGGACGTTGGATTCACCAACAGCTGCGTACGACACGCCAGCATGTGACTTTGATGCCTACGTGTAAAATTCTGGGCATGAGTATTTATTTGGCTTGGAGCTCAAGGAAATGTATTTGGATGTGCAACTCGGGAGCATGTTTCGTGACCTCAACAAATGACGTGTCACATTCGACAAGTTTCCACTGCCACGGTGGTGGCAGACTGGCCGGGGCCATTAGGTGACATGTGGTGAGAGGAATGTCCATTTCGTCGCTGATTTTTCTCGCGCGCAATGAGAAAGGCTCCCGCACTGATGACCGGTTGTGGAAGAGCGTGGATTGCGTTGTATCGGTTATGACAGGATATAATGGATGTTCACAATTAGAATACACTTTCAAAAAATAAGTGAAACTGCAGTATGTCCTCTGGAGGTGCAAAGACCACACATGGGACTCTAGGTACAGACTTGGTATTGGGCTGGTCCTGAACGCACCAGTTGCCAGCCGGATGCCTAGATGGTGGATCGGATCCAGCATCCTTAGAGCACTAGGGGTGGCAGACTGGTAAACTATGGAGCCGTAGTCTAAACGTGATCGTATCAAGCTCCTGTACAGGTTGAGTAAGCACTTCCTCTCACTGCCCCAATTTGTGTGTGAAAGTATTTTAAGTATGTTTATTGCTGTGAGGCACTTCTCCTTGAGGTGTTTTATATGTAGTATGAAGGTGAGTCTTGAATGGAGTATAATGCCTAGAAATTTGTGTTCTTTGTTCACAGGTAAGCGCTGTCCATGTAGTTGAATATCAGGCTCTGTGACCACCCCTCTACAACGTGTGAAAAGGACACAGGAACGTTTGTTCGGATTAAGTTTAAAACCATTTTCGTTAGCCCATTTACACGCTTTGTTCAATCCAAGTTGAACTTGTCGCTCGCAACCGGCAAGGTTACACGACTTGAAACCTATGTGCACATCGTCAACGTAGACAGAGTAGTTGGTAGCTGCGGGTAAAGACATGCGCAGCGATTTCATCTTCACGATGAAGAGTGTGCAGCTAAGTACACCACCTTGAGGTACTCCAGTTTCTTGAGTAAACTGGCGTGATAGAGCGTTGCCAACTACAACACGGAAGTTATGTTTTTTTAAATAGGTTCCAATAACACGTAAGATATTTCCTCGGATGCCCATTTCTGACCGATCTCGCAGGATCTCGTAGCGCCATGCCATATCACACGCCTTTTCCATATCGATAAATACTGCTAAGAAGAACTGTTTGTGGACGAACGCATCGTGAATATATGCTTCTATACGTACGAGATGGTCGGTTGTCGAAAGAACTTCTCTGAAGCCACACTTCAATGGGCCAAGCAGCTTGTTGGACACAAGAAAGTGTAAGAGACGGCCATTAATCACTTTTTCAAAAAGTTTGCACAGACAACTTGTGAGCGCCATTGGGCGGTAGCTTGCTACCAAGGATGGATCTTTACCCTGCTTCAAGACTGGGATTACGATCGCCTCCTTCCAGGTAGCTGGGAAGTATCCGGCAGCCCAAATGGCGTTGAAGAGCGCGAGCATTGTCAGAAGAGTTTCAGCATGCAGGTGCTTGAGCATATCGTACAGGACTGTCCGCTCCTGGTGCAGAGCTGGTACATGTGTTCAAGGCGGCTTTCAGCTCGGCAATGTTGAAAGGACAGTTATATATCTGATTGTTCCTACATTTGGTATCCAGCACCTTTTGTTCTATTTTTGCTTTGTGTCTGCGGACTGCCTCTGAATAATGTATGGAACTGGATACGTTTTCAAAGTGTTCCCCAAGAGCATCTGCTTGATCTTCCAAGCTGGCTCCTTGGTCGTTTACCAGAGGCAACGAGTAAGTTTGCTGCCCACTTAGCCTCCTGAGACCATTCCACACTTCAGCTTCCTGGGTATAGGAACTGATGCGTGAAATTAATCTCTGCCAGCTTTCTCTCCTAGCCTGTCGCCTTGTGCTCCTACCCTGAGATTTATCATTCTTGAAATCAATTAGGTTTTCTGCAGTTGGGTACCGTCGTAGGCGGCCCCATGCTTTGTTTTGTCGTTTTCGCGTCTGTCGGCAGTCGTCATTCTACCATGGTACCCGTCTTTTACATACATATATTGCCGCCTGTTTGTGGAATGTATTTCTCGGCCTCGTCAATAATGAAAGCCGTAAAATATGACACGGCATCGTCTATGCTAAAATCATGTATAAAATCACTGGGTAGATAAGAAGATTCATTAAAAGCATTCCAATCCGCCGATGCTATTTTCCAACAGGAGATTTTGGGAGGACAGACATGTTGTAGATTGAGGTTTAATGTTATAGGCAAGTGGTCACTTCCGAACGGGTTCTTGAGGACATCCCATTCTAGGTAAGTGTAAAGAGAAGCAGAACCAATTGCTAAATCTATAGATGAGTATGAGTTGCGATACATATTGTAATATGTCGGCTCCTTCCTATTGAAGAGGCAAGCATCATAGTTCACAAGAAAGCTTTCTATGAGACGACCTCTCGCGTCACACCGGGTGTCTTCCCAAAGATTGCTATGCGCATTGAAGTCCCCAACAAGTATATAGGGTTTAGGGAGCTGATCGACGAGACTATAAAAAGTGTGCTTGTTTAGGTTATGATTTGGTGATATGTATAATGAGCAAATCATAATTAGCTTGTTGAATAAAATAGCCTGTGCGGCTACTCTTTATGTCATTGTTTAGGTCATTTCACTTTTTCTTTAGTATAGTGAACTGTTTATTTTGATAGCTCAAAGGCCCCTGAGGGAACTTTACATGAAGGGTGGGTGTGTGCATTTCATTTATCATAGTTTAGTTCTTTGACAATGTGTTTAAAATGAAGAGGGTTCTCGCAGTCAAGAGCTCACTGAAAGTTCGTCTGGACAGGCATTGCATGAGGCGATATACGGTCACTGACCAAGTATGATGTCATCTCGAGAGGGTTCTCATGAAGCATAGTTGAATTGGGTTGATCCTTCCAGTCTCTTGAGGTTCGCACAAAGAATGAAGACGAGTCATGGTTTGTCCTGGAGGAGGATGCACGGTGTTGTCGGGGTTCGTGCGGTTTGAATGGCGAAGGACTGCCAAAATGTTGGGACTCCGAGGATGTCCACGGGAGAACTTGGGGAATAATACAAGACGGGACGCTTTTCAGTGAAGTACAAGGTTAAGTAGGTTAGCTTGCAATGTTTGCTGGTACGGAAGTGTATGAACGATCAGAGGAAATAAACCCTGCTGTAACAATTTTTAAGTCCTTATAACGTAAATATGGTTAGTTTTGTGGGGATCCCAAACTACACATGCGTTCTTTCTACGATCGTTAGCCAGGACTGTTGTGCTCCTTGGTCACTCAATGATTTGAACATTATACAAGTAATTACAAAAAGACAGGAGATGGTGCAGCTGTATAGTTTTCAAAGCCTGCTGTCCTGAGAGACTGTGTGAAATAAAGCACAACGAAAGCCAACTAAGAAGTTTAGAGAAGCCACATTGATAAAGCTTTGAATAGATGTGCCTGAATAAGGGCTGTAGACAAGCGTGTGTGCACTCATGCTAGGTAATCAGAACAATCTTCCAGTAAGCTCTCTTTTAAAGGCTTTATTAAATGAAAGCATGTATACATGCATAAATAATAAAAGCAAGGCTGCCAGATTTTATGTAGTTTACATACACGATACACATTCTAGTCATGAACACATCCACAGCGTTTAACCATATTACTTTCTGAAGTTAGTAACATATACCTCGAGATTTCCTTACACATGTTAGTGAACTGTTGCAGCTATCTGAACTGCCTTTGCACAATTAATCCGTGACATTACTCTGCAGATGCAGCTGCCACAGATATTAGCAGGTGCCAGCAGCCTCCTTATGGTGAATGTCCGCATTTGGGAAAAACTGCGACGCGATATGCCAATCGAACAGTCATGGTCAGACATAGCCATCACAGTTCTCTCTTGGGCGTTCCACGTTCAGCACACAGAAAAATGAATCTCGAAATTTAAGCACGCATATGCACACTTTTCACAGCAATGAATTAGGTTAGAAACACAGCGGCCCGGCTTGCCGCGACTGCACGTTTCGCTACTTTAAAGCGACGCACAGGTAATAAAAGACTATGTACTGTGCAGGACTATGAATCAAATTCGACCAAGTGGGCTTTATTAACATGGATATAAACGAATGTCTTCGGTCAATCACGCTTAATCTCCAACGGAATGCGCCTGCTGGACACCCCGCGACATGGTCAATCTGAACTACGGCGCAAAAACGGCCCTTGTTGTGATCTCATAAGAGCTTACGCTCTAATAACTTTATTGAGTCAGGAGGAACCCCTCCCCCCCTATTCTTGGTTTAGGGGTCAGCAGGGGTCGCGAGCGCACCAAGGTTGGGACGAGAAGACCGTGAGCTTCCGCCCTTTCGAGAACCTTCTGGACGGCCCGGAGATGTGTCTGGTGATCGCCGCTTCGCAGCGCGTGTTCCCAGTCTTCTTCAGTGCTCAAGTCGGTCCCGGTTAATGACACTGGCCGATAATTTGCTGAAATAGGTCACTTGATTTAGGCGGGACCATGTAACGTGTTTACCAAACATCACGAAATATCACATGACATGTTCCCGTCTAAGACACGTAACACAATGTCACGTGACATGCTCCTCCAAAATCACGTAGTGCTATAACACGTGACATGTTCCGCTAAAATCACGCAATGAAATTTAAGAAGACCTTACGGGCATGTTCATGGCCAAATTACGCAACGCAATGTCCCGTGACATGTTTCCGCTAAAGCCACGTAACACAATGTCCCTTGACACGTTCCCTTCAAAATCACAAAACAAAATGTCATGTGACATATTCCCCTCAGGATCTCAGAACACAGTGATGTGACAAGTTTCCCCCAAAATTACGTAAAGGGCAAGCCATATGTTTCCGTCAAAAACCATGTAACGCAGTATCACGTGACATGTTCCCGCCAAAATCACGTAAAGCAATATCAGGCAGTATTTCACGATTCCGGACAAATTATGGCTACTTTAACTGGTACCGCTGCTAAAGAAGAGCCAGGCCTGCACCGAACCGCAGGACAGTGGTAGCGTAAGCTGGAGGACCGATATTCTTACATGCCACTTTAAACGCTTGGCGAAACTACTGCAAATAGAGGTGGTAGGTATCCCCTGCGCCATAACTCTCATCATTTCGCCAAGTAGGGAAGTACCCACTACGCCATAATCACTGCGGCATAGTAACGTGGAAATCTGTATAACTGCACGTCTTAGAGAATGTCTTGGCGTCGTTTTCGCGAGAACGAACCGAACTCTCGGTCCGGCGTCGACGGCGAGCTGCGGTTTGCTCTTCTCTCTGCCTAGCTGTCTCTTGTGCCCGACGTTGCCTTGGTGCAACCGCGCGCGTCGCTATGCGATTCGCTTCTTCAGCAGCGGTCCGCACCTTACGAGGAGGAGCCATCAGGTATATCGAAGAGCCAAGTCAAGTTGCTGTCGGGGCTGCGCACGTCGCCTGCCGCATGTCACATGGCACGATACGACACGACAAATGGCAGCGGTTCGTAATAATGATGACGGTAAATTTGAAGAAGATTGTTTCATAATGATGATGTAGATGATGCCTCTGTGACGGGTACAGAGGTACGAAGCATGCACCCCTGTGCCCTTTGAAATTATTCCTCGAACTCGTTATGCAATCCATTGTCCGCGACGTATAGTGGCGTTTTATTAGATGCGAAGCAGCTCTTTGACTAGCCTGGGTAACGCCCTTTGTGCGTCCGTACGGCGAGGGCGAGGGCAACGCGCTGCCCTCGCCGCAGGTGTTGGAGCGGTGCCAAGTAGGTCACGCCGCAGCTGCGCGTTGACGTCACGCTCCCCTCGCAGTGCGCGCTAACGTCTCTCTCCCTCGCCTGCCGCGCGCTCGCCCCAGCTGCCGCCTCGTCCGTTCGCCCGCAACACCTGCCGCTACCGCTGCTCGCTCTGCTACCGCGACCGACAAAAAATTAACACCATCTTGCCAAAGGGAACCTTGATGGGATACGAAGCACCCGCGTTAGCGCCTTTCAACCCATGACGCCACCCGAGCGCAACGCTGCTGCTTCGCATCCCATCAGTGTTCCCTTTGGGAAGATGGTGTTAATTTTTATTCTGCCACGTAACATTACATTTTTTCATGAGATTCCTCGGCAGACGTTCTACCTGTTTAGGTCTTTTAGCGATGATTTTTTTCAACCACCGGCGTAGCTCAGTGGTAGAATGCTCGACAACCACGCAGAGAGTGTGGTTTCGAATCCACGTAGAGCACAAGTTGGAGTACTCCTCGGTCCTGGTTATTTTTTCTAAAATTTGCAGCGATAGTGGTTACGGACACAGGCGGCTGCGGCGGACAACTACGGCTTAAAAACGACCCTTGTTGTGATCTCATAACAGCTTATGCTGTAAAATTGCACTCTTAGTCTTTGCACTATCACTGTCACGGTTACTGTTTTAGTGTTAGCTTAAGCGCCTTCGTTGCTAATACAACGGTACTGACAATACTGTGTTATTCAAGGCTGCTAGTAAAGATTGAATGAAATGTACTCATATGTCTATGCTACGGTGCGTTTCCTATATATCATTATTAAAGTCAGTGGGCAGGATGCAGACCAGGATGCAGACGCGGCTAACATGGCTCGTCTTTTCTGCGCAGGTTTTCGCTGCATGCAGTCAACCAGTGAGCTACCAAGAAACCATAGTCGATACCACGGCGTCCTTCTGCATCCTTCACTTCCGAGTGAACGTTACGACGCAAGACGACATCATTATTTTGAGGATTCGAAGTGATGCCGCAAATTTCGGACATTTGCTTGTGTTGCAACGCAACCGCGGAGCAACATCGTCTTTACCCGAGCCGCGCGGCACCGCCCCCAAGCGTTTTTCGTCAGTGGGCAGGGGATCAACCCAGTGACGCAGATGCGGCTAACATGGCTCGTCTTTTTTGCGCTGGTTAGTAAGAAAACTACTAGTCAAGACCTTAAGAGCGATTCGTGTTTTAGTTGCGGTCCCCTGCGCAAGGGTGCTATGTGAATGTGTCGCGGGTTGTTTGGACCCGTTGTTCTTTATAGTTTTTTTATGTGGGGATATCAAAACGAACCCCGGCCCTACAGTTTCTGAGCAAGTGGCCGCTATTCTAGTTAATCAAAAGGAGACCACAAATGAGCTCAAATCAATACGGGAAAGCTTAGAATGTCGCTTTACTGAAACTAATAAAAGTTGGGACTCAATTGAACAGAAGCTGTTATCGTGCTAGGAGACTGTACGAAGGGTAGAAGAGGTTGAGCTTCTTTTCTAAAGGTTGCGTGAAAGCACTGAATTTCTCCTAAAAATGATGGATTACCTTGAAAATAGAAATCGACGCAATAATTTGATTATTTATGGAATCAGTGAGTGTCGAACTGAGACTTTCGATTCACTGAAGGGAGCTCTCTTGAAAGGCATACTTGGAAGGCATACTTGGAAAAAGACTAGGGATACATGTTTGGCAGCCTTGAACGCATTCATCGCCTGGGTAGAAAGAGGGCGAATAGTCCTCGCCCAGTGATAGTGCGCTTTCTTTTATTTCAATGAAAAAGCGCAGCTACTAAAAATGCAAGGAAACTAAAAAACACCACGTGCTCGTTGTCGGGGGACTATTCCCCCAGAATTCAGAAAATGAGAAAGCAGCTTTGGTCCACTGTTAAAGACAGCCGCACGTAGGTTCGGGCTTATCTGCAAAACATGTATCAATATGCTCAGGTTGATAAGTACTATTCAGGGACCCTTGAGGTAACTTGAGGGGTATCACTAGGGTAAGTTCCGGGCCTGTTTTTAGTCCTTATCTATATAAACAACATTGTAAACTTGATACGCAGCGGTGTTAAGATAAAGCTTTTAGAAGACGACTGCGTCCTTTACACCACGGTTAAATCTACAGCTGACCAGATCTCACTCCAGAAAGCTGCCACGCAAGTTTCAGGTTGGTACAAGAAATGTAAAATGTTCTGAAATACTGACAAATGCTTTTTCCTCAATATATGTCGGAACAAAACCATTTCACAGCATGCTTATTCTGTAGATGGCATTATACTAAAGGACACAGCGGCTGTTAAATATCTGGGCGTGACTATCACACAAAATATGAGTTGGCATCTTCACATCAGTAGAATCTGCACCAAAGCTTTTAAATCTACCTGGGTTATTCGACGCAAGCTTCCAAAAGCCCCAATGAGCGTCAGACTAGCAGCATACAAAGCGCTCGTCCGGCCATGCCTGAAGTATGCCTCATGTTTATTGGACGCTTACAGACAAAAAAAAAATGTTTTTCAGCTCGAGAGAGTACAAGGATCCGCGGTGAGATTGATCTGCAAAAAATACAAACGCACTGATAGTGTGACAGAAATGATGAATTATATTGGCCTAGATACTGTTCAAGCGAGACGCGCCGAAACTAGATTAAAATATTTGTGCTTAATATAGAACAATCTAAAATATTAACAATCATAATTACAATACACACCGCACACTGCGCACAGGTGCACGTTTTCATAACGGGAAAATGATACAGGAATACAGCTGCTTAACTGATACACTTAAATATTCCTTTTTTCCGAGAACCATAAGCGCTTGGAACAAACTACCAAAAGAAATTTCGATAGCCCCAGTGCGGAACTGTTTTTTACAAAATTGAGGGAAATGTGTGGGTAAAGCTTTCCTGACATCACGTGTTGAGATTGCAGTCTCTCACGCGTTGTTTTCTTGTTTAATCTGTGCGAATTGCAGTGTATTTGAATAGCAATGCTTTATGCGTTGATTCATGCTTAGTACTGTATAACCTATTGTTGGTGTGCTTTTGCGATGTACCTACTTTGTGTGTCCTCTCCTGCTTGGAGTCAAGGTACTCTGCGGTATTTCTAAATAAATAAATAAATAAATAAATAAATAAATAAAAACAATCAACTTGAACGCGTGATGACTGTGTAATATTAGGTGTATGATTATTTATAAATATAATCATATCGTATTGCCGCACACCATGACAACGTGAGCTGCTGAAAGAAATTAATGCAAAATAAACACGCAACAGCAAGCAAGTGAACTTGTTTATTTTCTAACATTTTAAAAGAGGAATTGCCGTCTGAACCATTTATAGCGAAGCGTCGCACATGCACGGATACAACAACAGAAAGAAATGCAGACACAACGCGGTCACATATCGCCCATGTTTCCCAACAGTATAAAACAAGGTCTTATACATAATAAGATATTTCGTTGAATATATTCACGTCCTAGCTCTGGACACAAGGGCACTCCTTCCTGTAGCATATATGCAAAATGGTATTGTTCGCACATATGCGGCAAAGTACAGTTGATCGCTCTATATTCAAACTTGTCATCGTGTTTCCACTGCACGTTGCTATCATGTATCGCTTATTGGAGGCTTCGCAATGATGAAGCATGATCAGAAAGAAAACGGCATAAAGCCGAGTTATTTTGGTCATGCCTACTGGGCGCTCAACCAAAACAACCCCGTGTTTGCGGATGTCGCTAGTGAATTCATAGAGGCTCGAAATACTTTTTTTTTTCTGTGACGCAACGTTCTCATGTGCATATTTTTCCAGCTCAGCAGAACAAACGAGGAACTTCGACAAGCTCAAACAATAATTCTCAAGTTTATTTTTGCCCTCCGCCCACATTCCTCGTGCAAATCCTCCCATGTTTGCTTGCCTTGTAATTATATTCTTTTCTTATTTTTGTGTATGTACTCCCTCTTAAGAACATGCCAGGCACACAAGGTGAACTCAAAGCATAAATAACACCGTCTCTTTTTCCCCGCGCAGTTCGTCTTAAAATGTCAATTTCCACCTAGAGGACAAAAAAGGCTCTTCAACCTATTTTCTCTTTCGCGGAAAGTGCGTATCTTTATCGCTTTCCTTTCCAGGTATAGGGAGCACAAAGTACAAGAGATTGTTCTATAGGCGCACTTTTGTCGATATTTCCGCTGAAAAAGCGGCTAGGGAATTTCATCGAAAAAATATATTGCTTACACAACCTGACAAAGCAATGGTCACCGTGACTTTTAAATATTTAAGAAAAAGAAATGAAAGTTCGAACGATAACTTATTGCTCGAAATTGACACTTCGGCTCGTTAAAATAATACTTAAGCAATGAACGCGAAACCGGTGGTTCTAATATTCTAGACTATAGGCGCTTGCGCATGTGGCCTATTGTAGGTTTCACTATGATGAAGTATGATCAGGAAGAAAACGGTATTAGCCGAGTTATTTTTGTCGTATCTGCTGCACGTTCAACCAACAGGACCGCGTCTTTATGGATGTCACTAGTGCCCTCAGAGATGCCTGAAATAACCTGACTCGCGCACGCACTTCCACTACTATTGATATGCCAGGCCTCGACCAGTAAATGCGTCTCTTCATGCTTATATCTGTACAGGATCTTGGTTTCGTCTAACTCGGGCGTGCAGCTACAGACCTGGCCGTGCAAAGATAGATTAGACGGCGTTCCTCCTGATGGCGACCTTCCATGTTTATTAATCTTTCATTAATACAACGCGCTGTTTGCCCGACATAAAAACCTCCGCCGCTAAAAGGAATCTTATAAACCACAGCCATGCGACAGTCGGTAAAATTATTTTTGGCTGTGAGCTTTACCTGACAGATATCTCTTCGCTTCTTTCCTTCCATAAGCTCATTTCTTCTAAGCACGGCAGCACAAACCCTACCTAACTTATTGGTAGCCGTCAACACAACATTAACCCCATATGTACTATCAGCGTCAAATGAAAGCCGAACAGCGGAGCGCGTGCCACCAGCACTGTTAACATTATAGTGCGCGCCGTCCTGTCAACACTACTGACAGGCGAGCACATCCGGTGTGGCAGCACTGCGCGATCCCCCTATAGTACGTTATCTTCACTTCTGTTCCAGTTTTCTTATGGTGATAACGGTACCGGCGTGAGCGTGCGAAGCGCCTTTCGTCGTATTGCTCGCAGTTCTTCGCTTTTACTCCGGCGCTGCGTTGCAATCAGCGTCGGGGCACGATAAAAAGAAAAGATAAATATAATCGCTTTGTGGTTGATTTCAAGCGATCGTGCCACTTTGTAGTATCATAATAGGTATACTTCTCGTTTTACATGCTTTTTAATACGTCAGCAAGCATTTCTTTTCCCAAGTAGATAGAAATCTCAGTTCTTGCTCTACAAATGGACTGATTTTTTACCCGATGACGTGTTACGCCACTGCGTCGTTTTGAACGCACGAGTGCTTTAGCTTCATTACATTGCTTGGCTTTGAGGGGTTTAATGTCCGAAAACGACGGCATGAATATGCGAGGCGCCACAGTGGAGGGCACCATAAATTGTGGTCGCAGGGGGTGCTGTAATGTGCACTGAAATCACACACTACGCGGCCCTCAACAGATCCCTTCAAGCGATCTCGATCAGCAGCCGAGTGCATTACATAACCATTAAACGATCGTGGCGGCACACCATTATATTTTCGTAAGCTTCGTATTGAGGTAGCCTTCAAAGCTCTGCTGGTTTCTTGATAATTGCCTAATATTTCCTTGCTATAAAGGAGCACTGATACCGAATGTAACCTGCGTCAGCCCTTTTTCATGATTGTGTCCAGCCATTTCAGCTAGCTCACGAATGATATCTTTACAGATCAGAGTCCTTGACTTGGTGAACTTTTCGTGTTACCTCCACTGTGTCGACATCAGCGGTCAAAGATCTGAAAACATATTTGCACGTTCTGCTCTCTCCATCCGGAATCCTTGCGAATTCCTGTCGTCCGGCAATCGAATACTAAATTCAACGATGGCTTAATTTATTGGCTAAAGCTGGCAGCTAAAGCTGTACATTTTTCGCCACAGCAGAGACGGCGCTTGTGAAAGCAGAAAACGATGAGATATACCCGAATATGGGCCAACTGTTAAAATAGCCCCAAAGTTTCCTTTAAATTAGCCGCACAGTTCAAAGGTGTACAATGTACCGGCGAGCACACTGACATGCTGACGAATTTCTTATCTCGACGTTAGCTTCAAAACCAGGATGAACAGTGAATGTACCGTAGGCAGCGGTTGCATTGTGTGCTGGGCATGATGCAGCAGGCGTCGTCTCAAGTGCATCAAGAATGGTTTGTTTCATTTCACTAACCAGGCAAGAAATATCGTAGGACAACAAACTACACGAAGATAGCAAGAAAGTCTACAGTGCAGCGCACGTCCATGCAGTCTGTGCCGTGCGCTGCAGGCTCTTCTCAATTGCCACTGCAGTGTTGGAAGGGCGTTCAGCGTTTTAAATAACCTTTCGAAAATGTCCCTATGTGGCCGAAGAGGGATCATGTCAGTTGGTATGAAACAACATTTTCTTGTATAACTGCATTTATTCCAGAAAAGGTATACACAGTTGGTGAAAGCTAAGTCGACAACTTGAGATGTGCATGAAGAACACTTCTACAGTAAGATTAGGATGCACAGAGGCGATAAATGTTTACGTCGGTGGCTCATTTATTAGGATTGAACTAGGTGGCAATTGTTTCTGTCGGTGGCCTAACTGATGAGGATTGAATATTTAACCTTTGCGCGGCTGCAGTAAGCAAGCATGCTTCTATTGAAAGGTTAGACGGAATTGTTTTTCCACACACTTCCACTTGGTAGAATTATTCAAGCGCATTTCCACCTTCGTACGGGGTCTATTTATCGTGGGCATTTATTGCGCGTACAAAACAGCGAAGACCAACGTAGTGCTCCACACTTTTCTGACCTGTGTATGGTGTTTAGGTCTAAAGTATTTGATAAGGCGTCGTTAATTACTGCCCCCTATCGCTTTCGGCTGGTGAAATCATGGAACAAAAGCACGGCGTAGTGGACGCTGTACACACTATCTGCTAACAGGCGACCCCGGAATAATTTCGCGGATTATTTTATGCAATCTAAGATAGAATTGCGACATTATTTTGTCAACAAGTTCAGTGTATTCTCGTAGACCGCTACTGCAAGTGCGCTGATCCTATAAAGACCATCGATAAATGCGTTAGGACCCACTTTTCTGCCGTTAAATTTGGCGCAATAGCACCGTGAACATTCACAATACCTACTTGTTGCATGAATACGCACACCGGTTACGACAACAAAAGCAGCAAGTGCGCCGGAGTGTGAGTATACGGCGTGGCATTATCGGAGAGAGGGTCATTGCACCTGTTACACGCAAGTATACGCAAGAATTACTTAGTCTTGTCATCGCCAACATTGCCTCGGATCTCCCATTCAATGGAGAACGCAAAGTATCGTTCGAGTATGATGGGGCTCCTGTTGTTGTTTGATATAAGAGTCTTCTTTCTTCGTGTTCGATGGTATAGATGCTTCTTCGATATTGGAAGTCAAAGTTCGATGAAGTACAAGTTTATTTACAATTATTTACAAAACTGTACAAAACTTTGCCTCAAAAGCATCTCAAACACTTCTCGTAGGAGCGACCGTCATTTCGTCTTTACTCGTCCGCTCCCCGAGTCCTTCTCCCGATCTGACCCGTTACGGTCATCGTTCAATATAATTTGTTGCTGGGCCACCGTCTTATATTTTAACGGTCATCGTTCCCACGCCTCCGCCCCGCTGCGCTATTATTTTGGTCCCCCCTTCCTCTTAGTGGCTCAAGCACGTGGGTTGTCAAAGGAGCAACAAAATACAAAGGGAAGCATACATGCATTCCTCAACACTGCCCCGCCGAATGAGCTAGCTCATTATATTGTTCACAAATCTCGAGGGGGAATAGCCGTTGAACGGGGCGTCTAAGTAGATTACCCTGCGGCATCCTGAGCATACATGAACGGACCTTCCCGTTCCGCCCGGGACAAACTGACACAATGACACCACGTTTCCACAATAGTCGAGGCACGTTTTCCTGCACTAAAACGACCTCTCCGATTTTTAGTCCTGCCGCCTTCACTTGTTTGGACGCATAGGCTGATCGCAGCTGCAGGAGGTATCCATGCCGCCAGGCTTGCCAGAAGGCGTGGGGCATCTGCTTTCGCTTCTTCCAAAGGGCTCCAAGGGAAGAAGCATTAGACTCCCGCGAACCGATTTCGGCCGGAAGAGCCGTGAGACGTGTGGCTGTCAGAAAACTGGCCGGTGTCAAAGGGGCGCCATCGTTTGGGTCGTCTTGCACCTGTGTCAGCGGTCGAGAATTGATAACCGCTTCGACTTCGGCTAGTACGGTTGACAGCTCAACAAAGTCGAGGCACTGGCGGCCTATAGCCTTCTTTGAAGCGATTTTTACGCTGCGGACAAGGCGTTCGTAGAACCCACCCCACCATGGCGCATGTTGGGCTATGAATTTCCATTATATGCTTGCATTAGCAAAAACGCTCACTGTCTCAGGAAGCCGAATGGCTTTACAAAGAAACGCGAGTTCTTTTGAAGCGCACTTGAACGTTTGTGCGTTGTCGGAGTAAAGTATCCGGCACAACCCCCTGCGCGACGTGAAACGGCGAAAAGCTTTTACGAAACTGTCAGCACTCATGTCTGTCACCAACTCGAGATGCACGGCTCTCGTTACAGCACATGTAAAAAGTAAAATGTACGATTTTACTTGCTCATTGTCTCTTTTTACGAAAAGAGGTCCTGCAAAGTCAATGCCGACCCCTTCGAAGGGGTCACCTTAGGTAGTCCGATCGGGCAGAAGGTGTCCCGTCGATGCCTCGACAGCTACACGCCTACACACCACACGCCTACACACCACACAAGCACGCACAACACGTTTCACCAGCTGACGTCCACGAACGATCCAATACCTTTCGCGCAATTGCACGAGAGTGTCTTTCACCCCTGCATGCAGAAGCTGCCGGTGGGCCCGATGTACAAGAAGTTCGGCGTATCCATGTTTTCTAGGCAGCACAACAGGGTGTCGTTCGTCGTGGGTCACATTCATTAAACCGATACGCCCTCGTATGCGAAGAAGGCCGTCGCTGTCTGTCGTAAGCGCGAACTCTTTAAGTGAGGAGTTGTTTGGCATCTTAGCTCCATTCTCGGTACTTCGAAGCTCGATAGGAAAGGCAGAAGTTTGCGCCTTCCTTAGCCAAATTATGTGAGCACGCTCGATCTCTTCCGCAGTCAAGGGCCCAGACCTCTTGCCCACGAACCGCATAACCCACGCTGTTAGGCGATCCACTTTCGTGGCAGAGCTAAATTTGGCAAGGTCGACCAGTTCACCTCCATCGTCCACGGGAGTAGTTAGCACTTCTATCTCCCTCTTTTGTTCGAGCTCATCAGGCGTGAGGTTTCCAAATTGCTGCTCGATAGGCCATGTCTCTTCTGACACAGAGCAATTGTCTCCTAGCGCAACATCCTCTCTCCAAGGAAGCCTGACCTCATAGCGTCCGTCAACACTCTCAATGCCTTTCGTGAATTCCTCCATTATGTACACGTTAGGCAACTTCGGAGCGCCAGACACTTCAACACCCTCAAGCTCCGAGATGAGCCTGAGGATGGCCTCTGTTTGCTTGTCTGTTACGGAAGCTCTTACCACCACTACCTCTGCACAGTCGACCGCCTTAGATTTCGATACGGTGGGGTCCTGCACTGCGCAACCAAAGACGGTCTCCATGGCTGTTCAGCTTCTTAATTCTTCTGGTTAGGCATTCCCCAAATGGGTCGGAACCTATGAGGACATCGATAGTGTTGTTTTGTTCGGTAGAATTATCACCACCTGGCAGCGACAGTTCCCGTAAAGTTTACTCGCTCATCGGGGCAATGAATGACCTGTGCGCATATAGATGGCACCTCGAGGGCGTCAAATACGTACTCCTCTTTAGGATTATCCTTTGCAAGAAGACGCACTTCGACACGGCGGAAACTGTCCGGTTTCTGCTGTCCTCCAAAAACGCGGACCGTTAGAATTTCTGTTCCAAGGAGCTTTCCGCCGAGCTTTCGCGAGCATTCTTCGGTAATAAAAGTTCGCTGGCTGCCACTGTCAGAAAGGATCCGCGATAGCTTCTTTGTCTTCGTACCCTTATTCCACGCAGTGACAGTCGGCATCAGTACTGTCTGTTTTGTGCCTCCAGTATCATCTCCCGAAGCATGAAAGCTCACTTGCTCTTTCGGTCGGGTTTCTATGTCCCTCTCCTTCTGGGCGCTCGCGAATGCCGGATCGCACATGTATATGGCATGTCGACGGTTGAATCTCTTGCACGCAATTCTCACTCTGCACTCTCTGGCTATGTGCCCCTTCTTCGTGCATCGGAAACAGATTCCCTTCGTGGAAAGGATCGCTTTTTTCTCTGAGAGGTCCAAATTTGAGCTGCATTCCTTGGTCTCATGATCCGTGGACCCTCAGATCTCGCATGCAACATTAGCAGCTGACCCATGCAGAGCCGCAGGAGATGACAGGCGACAGTTCGATCGCTGTGGCTTTACCTTGTCTCGATCATAATAAAACGCGGGCTTACCGATTGAGTTATCGGGTCGATGTTCAAGAGCCCTTTCTTGGCTCTCCAACTCCCGCCAGAAGTTTCGGAGCAAGGTGGTCAGCGCTGTGTGATGTTCATTCGCTGATCCGGCTGACGTACTGCCGCCCGTCGATGAGGTACCCAAATCTGGCGGGACTTCCGCCTGCGATCGATGGTAATTCAGGACGATCTCCTGTGGAAGCGCTCTCAGTAGCACAGGGTAGAGCATGGTGTTGTAGCTGCCCTCTCCAACGCCGAGTGCCTTGACCCCACGCATATGCACCTGCAGGTCGTCCTACAGCCGACTCAGTTCACGGATGTTCCTGGCAGATGCCACGCGCTTCAGGTCGATGAGCCCTTGCATTTGGTCTTGAATCAGCGCCGCTGGGTTTCCGAAGCGCTGCGCCAAGATCTCGATGGCATCTGCGTAGCATTCCGCCGTCGCCTGCAAACCAGCTATGGCTCCTTCCGCTTCTCCTGATAAAAGCGACTTGAGGAGAAAACCGATCGATATCCGACAGCTCGTGCTTCTTGTGGATCGCTGCTTCGAATTGTTCCCAAAATGGCTGCCAATGTTTCCTCTTGCCGTCAAACTTCTTTAACTCCAATTTTGGAAGTCTGGTCCTTTGCGATTTGATTTTAACTTGCGGGGTTGTTCTCGCTGGAGCAAGATTTCTGATTTCAGTTCTATCCGTTAAACTTTTGCCGAAGCTTTTCATGGAGCGGAGACAGCTGGCAATCTTCTAGTCGTACTCCATCACCTGCTCAAACTCATCGTCCGCGTCTTCTTCCAAATATGCGGTTCAATAGCGGCTTTCACATCACTCAACTGATTCTGGACGAGAAGTAAACATTCAATGAGTCCGCCTACCGCAACGATGTCAGGAGCTTGTTGTTTTGCCAGGATGTCGTCGGCTTCATTGATGGTTCGGGTCGCTTGAGCTCAGATCAGACGTCGTTTCTTCTTCAGGATCTCCATGGTTCTTTTTAGGTTCAGCGGTCGGGTTCGGACGATACTCCTGATAATCCGTTCCTGGGTTTCGGCACCAAAATGTTGTTGTGGTTCGATATAGGAGTCTTCTTCGTGTTCGATGGTATAGATGCTTCTTCGATATTGGAAGTCAAAGTTCGATGAAGTACAAGTTTATTTACAATTATTTACAAAACTGTACAAAACTTTGCCTCAAAAGCATCTCAAACACTTCTCGTAGGAGCGACCGTCGTTTCGTCTTTACTCGTCCGCTCCCCGAGTCCTTCTCCCGATCTGACCCGTTACGGTCATCGTTCAATAAAATTTGTTGCTGGGCCACCGTCTTATATTTTAACGGTCATCGTTCCCATGCCTCCGCCCCGCTGCGCTATTCTTTTGGTCCCCCCTTTCCTCTTAGTGGCTCAAGCACGTGGGTTGTCAAAGGAGCAACAAAATACAAAGGGAAGCAAACATGCATTCCTCAACAGCCGCAACCACATTTATCCACCTCTGTAAAGAACTGGCTGGACAAATTGGTTCTATGACAGGGAATTGGGTGCGCAGGACAGATCTTTTGCTCACCAGGATCATCTGAAGCTTCTATGCTCTGCTTGTTTTCTTCGAGGCTACGTAAAATATCGGGCGTTCGTAAGAGACTGAAGCGAAATTACAAGAATTAATAGATAACATCTCCATGTGCAAGCATCAGACTGCAAGCACCGCTCTGAGTTACCCTGCCAGGGAAAGCACCATCAAGGTATTTAAAGCATTGAGGTCGTAATGCGTTGCAGTGAACGTGTCAGACATTTCTACGAGCTAAATGATATTTAAATTGTGCTACATCGACGTTAGCTGGGCGCTTGGACGATGTGCATGGTCGCCCGATGAAGAAGGCGTAGTGAGTTTGGCTCGGGCTTTGAGCTTAACTGATTAGCTCCACAGCATCTATTGTAAGTACATCCTGAAATAACGTATATCTGTCTTGGGATTCATGGAGCAATGCCATAGCGAAAAACACAAAAGAAAGCATTTCCCCGAGGGTGAACATGGTTAAGTGCGAATGCACGGGGTGATGCTATGAGGGGGAGTAAAGTTATGATTAAAGTGTAATTAATGAATTTAAAGTGTTGTCATGATGCATTGTACACACACACACATTTATACACGAAGTATTATTTATTTACACCTCGCAATTTCGTAGATGCATAAATGCACACATCGCCGAGCACGTCACACACACACACACTCTACACACGTCACTACAGATCAGCACCTATTGGTGTTATCGTTGTAGCTCACGGTTAGTACCAGCGCTTTGTGATCCGAGAAATGTACGGTGAGCGGATCCGGCAAGACAGGCGCGGACCGTACAGTTCCTACTGAACGCCAAGTCTATGAAGCCACCGTTGATCGTGGTCGAAAACTCCTACCGCGATCATACTGCGAAAGACTTCACCGACCGCGGAGCCGAGCGAGAAGAGAGCGAGCAGCAGCCGGCGGACGTTTATATACGGACTGACGCGCCGGCGCCACACACACAGCTGCACAGCGACGCCAGCTGCACAGCGCGCCGTGACGTCACGCCGCGGAGAGCGGTGCGCCCGCGCAAACCGCGGTGAGGAGGCGGAGCGCGCGCAGTCACGTGGGGTGTGACGTCGCTGCGCCGTTGCTACAGACGCTCCTCTCCGCTCCTCGCGCCGTTGCTATGGGACGGCGGATTCAGGGTCGCTTATAAAGTGCATTCGCACTTAAAACACTTGCCTTGGGTAAGTTGACCCCAATAAAGATCCCGAGCGTTCCGCTGCAGACGCTAGATTTCGGTATGCGCCCCCATACTACTAACTACAAACCAACGTATTTGGAAGGATAATAAAACGAATTTTGTATTATGAATTACCGCATTGAGAATTCATTGAGAACTGAACACGCAAATCCGTGAACACAGCACAATGCCCGCTTGCATAAGCTCTAACAAACATTCGCAAAGCCAACCCCCCCCCCCTCCCCTTCCCAGCCCCCTCCTTGGCTCCAGCATTGGCTCTGTTATCTCGGTCTAACAGTTGCTACCATCCTTTCAGGTCACTCGGCCCTGTGTTTTCTTTGTGCACTCACGTACTGCACTTTTCTTTATACGCCAACGAAGACTGAGAGGGTGGTAGTTGTATCACATTTGCCTGTGCCTCCATCCTCCTGTCAGAATAAGCGCCGTACGCAGAAGGCACGTCCCCAAAAAAAAGAATAAAAGCAGTCATCACTGCATTACACGTGTAATCATACCAAGGGCAAGTAAACTTCACAGCCTAGTGTGTCCGAGCAGCAAGCGCAACAAAAATTCTGTGAGATGAAGAATCGTACGACGATTGTGTCCTTGGCTTCAATATAGACATGCCTAGTTACTGCAGTGGGTCAAAATTTCAAAAGCCAATCTAAATCAAGGAATCCGCATAAATATACACCCACTTCTTTCTGTGCTCATCTGGGCGCATGATCATACTGTAGAAGTGGTCTTCACGTATACTTCTAATGCACTTCCAGGGCTAGACAACAGAGAGCACAACAGATAGGCAGAACGCTGGTTCTTTAGCAGTATTTCACTGTAGGAAGGAGCACATACGTATACATTTGTACATGGCCCAATAATTCAGATGAAGCAATGCGTAGCATTTAGGCTGCCAGCGTTCTGCCTATCTGTTGCGTCCGTGTTTACTTCGTCATTCTTTCATTAGCGCTGCAAGTACATTAAGTACATCACAATGCGCTGCAAGTACATCACAATGATTTTATCTGCTTTCTTGATTGTTCCGTATTTAGCCCGCGGATATTTCCCATATTCAAATTGAGAAATGTCCTTTTTCATTGACTCTACAGTAGGGGTGCCTATTGTTGTTAATGCATAAAGAGTTGCTGCTTGCTGCCTACAGCGCCGTTGGAAAGTATAAACGATACGAATAATAATTTTACACAAGCACCAATATGGCACTGCTCGTCAATTTTGTTTATTTACTCTGTATACCACGCAAGAGGAGCCGCCGTAGCCTATAGTGGCAGCCTGCCTGCTTAGCACCTCGAGTGCCCTTGCTCGATGCCCTCCTGCCGCTTGGTAAGTTGCATGTGTGTCTGTGGGCTTGTTATCTCTAAATTTCAAGCAATGCCTTGCTTTGAAGCCTTCCATGCGTGGGTCGACGCTTGCTGCGTGGGCTGATGCTTGACTCGTAGGGTTCTGCATCTCACACTGGCCTTGCACTGAAGTATCGTGATTCATAATGCATATGACGGGTATATCAACTTCTTGTTTTACAGATCATTCATAAATGTTCGTCATGCATTTACAGACTTCATCGCAAACGTTTGGGTATACCAGGCGAACGAAGCCGGGAGGAGAGCACAGACACGTAGGTGGATCGATAATCTGCTAAACATAGATAGATAGATAGATAGATAGATAGATAGATAGATAGATAGATAGATAGATAGATAGATAGATAGATAGATAGATAGATAGATAGATAGATTCAAATTTTATTAGGCTTCGTTCATTAAGTAAACATCAATCGGACTTGTTATGTTGCCATTTTCAGGCTTTACCAGGTGCAATATTACAGCAAATTGTTTTCCTTATTCCCAGAAAGCTAACGCAGGCGAAATTTCGAGGCCCCTTTATTGTGTGATGTGATTGTGCTTCAGATTCCCCGGTACTCGAAGTTTCCGGAGCAATCCAGTATGGCATCTCTCAAAAACACATCTGCTTTTGAGATTTTCATTATGTTATTGTTGATGATAATGTTGATGATTTGGTTAAAGAAAAGACGCCAATTTCTGCAGCGCATGTTGGGATCACGGCTAAGCCTCCTTGGGGGAAGGAGACTGAGATACATAGGAAGGAGTGAAAAGTTGTAGTTGAGGGCTGCGGAAATTTTGACCACCAGGGGTTCTTTAACGTGCACTGACAACGCACAGTGCGCGGGCCTCTCCAATTTTCACCTTCTTCCAGAATTCAACCAGCGTGGTCCGGATCGAATCCGCCTTTCTTGCGTGGCCGCTGAGCACTATGACCTCTACACCACCGCGACGAACAAAATAATCGGCGTGTTACGTCCAAAAACCTCCATCCATAAGGCATGTGACGTGCAGATAGCTGCAAAGTAATTTTTACCACGGTTGCTCCTTAATGTGCTGCTAGGTTTACACGGGTGTCGCCATTTCACTCCAACTTAACGCGGTCGCTGTGCCCAGCATTTCATCTCGCGACCTCAAGCTTACAAAGCCAACATTTTACCGCTTCGCTAACGTGTCACTTATTCCTAGAAATCTAAAGAAATCTAAAGTTTATGCGCACTTGGCCTCTGAAATTGATGACATTTGAGGGCTTAATGTCGAAGAAATACATAAATAAGCGTGCGAGCCAATTCCAATGTACGACGCATTCTCGCGTGTCATAATGTTGGTATGCGATCACTAAATTTTCCAAGACATGTAGGCAGCACGTGGGCAGACAGCCTTCGCCGCGCGAATGAATGCAGCACACACCTATGTGTTGGCCCTCCCTGAGTGGTCAATTCTCTCTTTGAAGGAATAATAGACCAGCCTCGCAAGGACAATAAGGCATATTATTCTAATCACGTGGCAAGAAATTGGCCTTTACTAATTCTACAAAGTGACGTAGATGACGCATTTGGTGGTCGTGGAGGGTATATATTAACGAGCAGCTGTGCTGCAGTTCTAATATTTTAGCCGGCTTGGACAATTTACGCCCTTGTTGAGCTGCAGCATTCATAAATCTTGGTGCCTTCAAAAGCATCTTCTGATAAAAACTTGTCCGAAAGGTAAGCGACTAAGTTAGAGGAGGAAGAATAAAAAACGTGCTATAAGACGTGCTTTATTAAGTAAGGGTTCGGTAATTCCATGTGGGAGCCTGTGTCAAGGACTTGACTGCCTTCGCAGCGCACCGGCCTTGGTCTAATAGCACCAACGGCTTCCCTGTTCCTTGAGTGCGAGCACTGCTTGCCAGTGCCGGATTCCGCTACCCCCAGAAGGCATCTGTTGATGTGACCTGTCCTAACCGTGCATTCCTACCTATCTGGTTCACCGTGGGTTCTTCGCCGCTCCATGGACTGTAGTACCGTGTGAATATATGGCATAGGAGTTATAGCTGCGTGTATGTGTTCTTTGCATGCAGCGCCCGTCCCGACCTTGTGTCCTGTTCAGGAGTGCGGAGGGCCGAAGGTACGTCACTCCCTCCTCTGCATCATTAATATGTCGCGCGATTCGGGCAGAGGTTCCCACTGTCGTGCTCCTGCCAGTCGGTCGTTCCTTCCTTGAGCGATGCTGCTGCCGTCCAGTCCGTTGTGCGCTGGCATGAATTCTTATGGTGCTGACCGCTAGAGCTCGCACCATGAACCGTCGACGCACTGCCTGCATGCACAAAGGCCCGATGACCCTTAAAGTCGGCTTCTCGTACGGCAAGCACTGTGGCTGCAGCGTATATTTCAGCTGACCATAATTGTCCTGGCTTTTGGTGCTAAAACCAGGATACAAAAATTAGACACGATTGCTCACAAAATTTACACCACCCGTGGTTAACTAAAGCGCACCGGGAATTCGCCCGAGCATTCAGCACTCTCACACCAATAGGAAATACGACTGCATAAGCGTGGATTGAACACGCCACTTCCGGGTAAGCAGTGGGGTACCGTAACAGTGTACCCAGCAGCGTTTTTATCTTAACTGCTATTGGAAACGTACCAAAATTGGTGAAGGCCGATAAGTATCACTATCTTCCGCAATGTAGAGCATTCATTTCTGAAGAGTGATAATTTCCAAACATGACCCGTCTCTATAATTATAGTTATTGGCTGTCCTCAATGATTGATTGCCTTCTGGGGTTTAACTTAACGTTCCAAAAATCATCTGATTGTGAGAGACGCCGTTGAGGATACCTCCGAAAATTTAGACCACCTGAGCCTCTTTAAGGTGCAGTGACATCACACAGTACAGAGGCCTGAAGACTTCGCATTCGACGAAATGCAGCCGCCGCGGTCGGCATTCCATGTCGCGACCTTCTTATCTACGGCCGAGTGCAATATCCATTATTCCTCAATCGCAGGCCCTGAAGTCCTACAGTGGTTGAACAGGTTCTGAGTTACATTTTGCGCTAAAATTCTTTTCGTATTGTGCGTTTGAAGCAGTGTAATGATTCAACGTTTCGTGCAAGAGCAGGCAAGGTGAGGCCGCTTCCGATGAATAATTGGCAATGACAGCGTTTACTAGACGTGCTACCACGTAAACAGACACTTTTCCACATGAGCCGTTGAAAACTTCCTGAAGTGGCATGCAGTTTGCTGCCTACTCCAACAAGCATATTCCAGATTAAACCATGGCTTAAAGTATACACGCTTGCTAGGCGCGACCAAGGGTGGGTTACGGATTAACTGCTTATTTTATATTCAAACGTCTACGAATCAGCTTACTCCCGTGTTGCGACAGAGGGAGCACTTCATAACACGTTAGAGATTGCTCAAGTATTCGTGATTGATTAAGGTTCGGTTAAGGAAAGGACGCATATTTCTGTTGTTGTTGTTTTGTTTTGAGGGATTTAGCATCCCAAAACCAGCGCTGATTATGAGATACGCCGTAGTGGAGGGCTCCGGAAATTTCGACCACCTGGGGTTCTTTAACACGCACTGACATCGCACAGCACACGAGCCTCAACATTTCGCCTCCACCGAAATGCAGCCGCCGCGGCAGGGATTCGATCCCGTGACCCTCGGATCAGCAGCCGAGTACCCTAGCCACTAGACCACTGTGGCGGGGCGCTTATTTCTGCAACTCGTTAGACTCACGGCTAAGCGTCCGTGGGGGCAAGGTAAAGGGTCTGAAAGAGAAGTTGAGGGTTCCGAAAATTTTGACCACCTGGGCTTCTTTAACGTGCACTGAAACGTGCAATACACGGGCCTCTGGCATTTTCCCCTTCAGCATTCATGAGAGAAAAATACATAGATAGTAGGTATGCAGGGAAGTAAGATTGATTGGTGTTCTGAAGAAGTTGGCCCTGTCTTCCCTCTTTGTTTACTGAGGGAGGACAGCGGACGCTCCTACGTCGGTACGCGAACGCGAAGCCTCACCGCCCCACCGCGGGGTTTGTGTACTGCGTGGAGTTGATGGAAGCATTTGTGCCTCTCGATCTGTAAATGATAGGTGTCTTCAGAGATCTCTTGAGCCATGTGGTAACAGATAAGAATTATACATTCTAGCAAAGAAGAATTATTGATTTAACCCAATGCTAATGTGACGCAGTTGTGTCTTTTTCGGTACAGTCTACATGGGGCCGGGGGAGTGAATGGCGCTGCTCAGGTGGCACTAGAGTAAAGAAAATGCACGCCACCCTCTCAGCAAAGCTCTAGTAGCGAAGCTGCTAAAGCTAAGCTTAAAAACTCTTACGTGCCACCATTAACAGCCAAGCTGTTAAGTCAGCCGTAATTTGTAAGGCATGATTCAATACCATTTCACATTGTGATTTTGGCAGAGACATGTCACGTGACATTGCTTTACGTGATTTTGGCGGGAACGTTTCACGTGAAATTGCGTTGAGTTTGGCGGAAACATGTCACGTGACATTTGGATACGTGATTTCTGCACGAACAATGACACTTGACGCGTGTTGGGGCCATACAAATAAAGAAGAAGAAATGGCCGTGTACGGGGAATGCAATGTGAAGGGAAGACAACCGGTGCTCATTAAGGGCATCAGAGTGGATTCCACAGAAGTGCCAGGATGTGGCAGAAAGGGGGCAGACGGGATCAAGTAATTTTAGGGAATAATTTCGTGTGAATGCCACATACAGCGATTTATCAGCTGTTGTGAGATCTCTAAGGTGAAAACTGTGAAGAGCTTCGAGCAAACGCGTTTGTGGTTTTCCATCAGTCACAAAAGCACTCAAAGTAGTGCGACTGAGGTGTACTGATAACTCAAAGATGCCAATTTGCTGTCCTCAGGCTTACAAAAATTGGCCGGTGATTCCAAACATTATCAATCTGATATGGCGAATTCTCCTGTGCGTGAGCGTGTATGCCACACACTGCAAGTTAAATCTGACGCTTAGTTATTTTAATCCCTTAAATTAGCTTAAAAGGAAGCAGATTGTTCTATATGCCTTAATTTGTCCTTAATGTGATGATTCGCCTGTAGTCAGCGATAACTTAGCCAATCCGACTTTATCGAATTCCATAAACACTTAGCTGTAGATCAGCGGTAGGTGGAGCTTTAGACTTCGTATGGTACGGGCTTCGACCTCGACCTTTTTTAATGTCAACTTTCCAAACTGGCCTTGCCTAACTCGCTTTCAAGCAGATTTTTTGGAGTGTTTCCATGCTTCAGGGGGTGCCCCCTACTTTTTGGAGATGCCGCTGGTAGAAAAAAAGTGGTTGTACATTAACGACAGAAATACCGCTGTCCGAACTGAACCCCCTCTGGCTGCAATAGGGGAGGTTGCAGGTTTGAATCCAGCCAGTAATACATAAAGGTGGCTCAACATGTGACCTAATTTATGGTGATGGTGAGATCACGAAATGGCCTAGAGTTTAGCAAGGACACTAATAAGCTACTACGAACAAGCCGATCAATGAACTAATAGTAAGACGGAAGGTCGTAAAGTCCAGGATCGAGCTTCAGAACACATATTCACGTCTAACTATGGAAGCAGATATTTGGGTTCAGGAAGTCAGCGATAATTTTAAGCGATTATCACGAAATGTGCAATAGAATTAGGGGGCAAAATCATTAGAAATATTAACATTCAGTTTTTCCAGGAGACGAAAGACTTCATTAGAAAACGGCAAAGTATGACAGTATATCTAACCAAACTGACAGAATAGGACTAGCAGAGGTTTCGAAGTTAGTAAATAAGCACACAAAAGCCGGCATACGAAAGCATATGGAGAGGATTAAGCATGATATAAAGACCGGATGGAGCCTGAAAACAGCAAAGAAACGTCTAGCATAAGCAAAAATTAAACATATGTGCTTACAGACAAGCAAGGCGATGTCATCATAAATAGGGAGCAGATAGTACAAGTAGCCGTGTAGTTCTACAGAGATCTCGACACTGGCTGCGATAGCCACGTTAACATTGAACGAGGAAGTAGTACAGGAGACTAATGACACTAATGACATGGAATTAATGGAAGGCAAAGCAAGTGGGAAAAGGCACCTGGTGAGGATAACAGCCGGTATCTTAAAGCATGGTGCGTAGATCATACTAGGAAAGCTGACAAGCCTGTATAAGCAATGTCTAATATCTTCGAGCTCACCGGAATCTTGGAACAATGCAAAGATTATCCTAATCCATAACAAAGGCAAACAGAAAGACTTCAGAAATTGCAGACTGTCAGTCGTATACGAGGTAGTTACCAAGATGATCGCTAAAACAATCCATGGTACCTTTAAATTCAGTAAACCTAAGAAACAAGCAGGGTTCCATAAAGATGCTTCAACATTTCACCACGTTCACACCAACAATCAGGTGATATACAAATGCACGGAGTATAACGAACCGCTTTATACATTCTTCGTAGATTAAGAGAAAGCATTGTACTCGGTCAAAACCTTCGCAGCCATGCAGGCATTGCTAAACCAGGGGGCAGATGACCACTGCGTAATAATAGTGGAGGGTATACCTATACGAGATCCGTAGCCGCCATAGTCCTCTATGAGGAGAACAGCAAAATACCTAAAACGGGACACAATCGCTCCAATGGGACAACATGTTTACAAGAGGTGCATGGAACATTGGAGAGCGGACAGGTGGGTGCAACGGTTACCTGTGAATACCTCAGTAACATTACATTCGCTTATGACATTGCCTTGCTAACTCGGGAGGCGAGTTGCAGAGCATGATTACTGACCTAAACTGCCAGAATAGAACGGTGGGCCGGAGAATTATTATGCATGAACTAAACTAATGTTCAATAGCCCTGGGCGAGCATAGAGGTTTGAGATAGGTGCGTGCATTGGAAGTCGTAAGCAATTATATCTGCTTAGGCCATGTAGTGACAACTGATCCGAACCATGGAGCTAATTAGGTGGACAACAATGGGATTGAGTGCAATCAGCGGGTATGCTTAGACAATCAAGGACAGCTTACCATTGTCCCTCAAGAGGAAGCTGTATAACAGCTGCAGCTCCCGGTTAACACAGGAATGGGATGGTTGGAGATCTATTAGAGAGGCCTTCGCTGGTTGTTGTGGTGGTGGTGCATTCTTTCTATCCCATTTAAAGGGCTACTATAGACGCATGAAAAACCGCACATCCTTCCCACAATATATCCTGTCAAGTCTGCGGGTTCGATTCGGGTTGGTTATTCATTGAGACGTCCAAGGGTTGCACCCAGATGAACCCCACACATTATTTTTCCTGGGATATCACTGCTGAGCTGTCCTTTCATTCGGAAAGCGCAATATGGCGCCGACGAACAAAAACGCGAAGCAACAACTTATGGTGGTTTCGTACTGATAAAGATGTCGGCAAATATGCGTATACCCTTATTTTCTCCATGGACGGAAGTTGCCACCCTGACCGCATTTGATAGAAAGGAAAGCAAATAAAAAGATCCGAGGCGACATATATCCATAATGAGCGTGCCGCAGCAGCGTCGGTAAGTTCGTGCAACAATAGGTGCTTCACTGGGGAGGTATCTTCTATAAGTCAAGCTTTTCAAGCAAGCAGGGTATATGTGCAGGTGTTTATAGAAGCACGTCGCCAGAAGGGTAGACGAAAGCGACGCTATTCGAAATAAATTCCCTGAGCGAAGACAAAAGTAGTTCCTCAAGAATAAATGAGGAAATCATTCGTAAAAAATGTAAAAATGCTGTTTTACTGTTATATTTTTGTAGGGACATCACTGTTACAGAACAGTGTTGTGACTAGCAAACAGTGGTATCAACAGTCATGTCACTCTAGCTATCAATGTTACATAACATATCGCGCAAGGAGCTCGATTTTGCAAGAAAACGTCCCTTTCCTGTGGCTACACATAACTTTATCTCGTGCCCAAGGGATAACGCGTCTCTATTTCAGACTATTGTTAAAAACATAGAAAATAAGCAAATCGATACGGATACTGTCGGAAACGCTCGGATCGCAGTCCCTGTGGATAACATTGCACATCAGCCTTCACTAAATCCCTCACCTTACACAACATGGCATGACCTACGCCCATTATCTCACATCATTTCGACCACCTCCTTTGTAATGTGTGCAAATACCCAGTAAATATTGCGTTGTGTCTTATAAAGGTGTGCGACCGCGACGCAGTATATAGGGTGGCTGAAGTTGCTAGGAGATTATGAAGGTAACTGATTTCATGCATGTCGCACTCAAGTTAAACGCCCACAAATTAAGAAGACATGTATTTTATCTACAAACGCAGGAAGGACGATGACTACAACAATGAAGCTGCTTACGTGCTTCATAGTGTGTGCCCTTTGCACATTAAAGTAAGTGCTCCAAATATCTCCACATCTTATTTTAAAAAACAAACCAATAAATATTATGTCGTTATTTCTTTGTAGCATGCCATTTATTCTTAACAAA
Source organism: Hyalomma asiaticum (assembly GCA_013339685.2). Taxonomy (NCBI): domain Eukaryota; kingdom Metazoa; phylum Arthropoda; class Arachnida; order Ixodida; family Ixodidae; genus Hyalomma; species Hyalomma asiaticum. The sequence goes on from JABSTT010001921.1 coordinate 38,964, forward strand.
GCCACAAAATCGAGACTTTGGATGTGAGCACCTTCAGGCCCCACTCATTCTTCGATAACGCTAGCAAAGAGACTTGCCCAAAACTGCTTATTCGTAGTCCAGCTACTTATTGCTACGAACAAATGCTAAACGCAGCCGAAAGAATTTCTACATTTTATTCACGTAGGCAAAAATAGGAGTAATACAATAAAAAAACGCAGTTCCATAACAGAGTACAATTTATCGTGTCCCATTACTATGCAACATCTTGTTACAAAGTTTCCACATGCGGAAACAACATATATGAAGAGCAGCGGTAGAAAAAATTACAGCATATCCACGGAGTGAATGATGATGAGTGGGCGAAGCTCGGGATGTGCATCGTAGATCGTGCCGAGTTCCGGATTAATTTAGTTAACGCGCATGCTACGAATCCTCACGGTTCAACTATGCACAATGCACAAGTGAATTCTCCCACCGGCACTTTATTGCAAGTCAAGATCCAGTGCATATATATATATATATATATATATATATATATATATATATATATATATATATATATATATATATATATATATATATATATATATATATACCATTCGTTGTCCTCGACCGCTTGAGTGCAGTTGACTACCGAATAGCCCGCATCACTGCCAACGGAAGACGCTCTACCAAAACCGAGGTCACGCATGTCGCCCGCCTGAAGCCCTACACTCGTCGGGATGCCGAATGACGCGCGGCGCGCTTCGTCTGCGAGGGGGGTAATATTACGTTGCGAATGTGCCACAAGGTATGTGCCACAAAATGAAGAAGAAGAATCAGAGCGAATGGTGAAGGAAGACGACGTTGGATCAGTTTCGGTAGCGTTGGTCTGTGTGGACTTCCCCCGGTCTACGCCTTCTGAAAATAAACCCGAAACCACTACTGTGGACGTAACAATATATATATATATATATATATATATATATATATATATATATATATATATATATATATATATATATATATATATATATATATATATATATATATATATATATATATATATATATGGGTTTTGCCGGTGAACGCTTCTCCAACGCGAGCAGTCGGTATTTCTCAATCAAGAAACTCGCTAGGGAACTCAGTGGTGTGCATGAGGCCAGAGATACAATCGGGAATGGATGTGAATCAAAGAACTGTGGGACGCCTCGCGTTGGGTGCTCACGGGAAAACTACAAACGAGGCTGTAAAGGGCGATATGGGATGGGCGAGTTTTGAGGCAAGGGAAGCGCAGAGCAAAATAAGGTTTGAAGAAAGGCTAAGGAATATGAAAGAGGTTAGGTGGGCAGTGAAGGTGTTCCGCTATTTATATAGAAAGAGCGTTGACACGCAGTGGAGAAAGAGAACTAGGAGGCTCACCAGTAAATATACGGCTCTAAGAGAACTGACAACAAAGAGCGTAAAGGGAAAAGTCAGAGAGGCGGAGAAGATTTACTGGAGGACAGCGATGGAAAAAAAACCGACTCTGAATAACTACCGAGAGGGCAAAAACGAAATAAAGAGGGAGGCATTTTATGATAATTCAAGAGGAAGCGCTTTATTGTTTGAAGCGAGATCGGGCTGCCTTAGAACGCGTGTTTATAAAGCGAAATTCAGTAAAGAAGAAGAAAAATGCACATGCTGTGAGGAAGATAGGGAAACGACAGAGCATGTTCTGATTGAATGCGGAAATATCCACCCAGGTGTACGTTTGGGCACCACCCTACATGAAGCCTTGGGTTTTAGGGCGAACAACGGGAAGCTGAACATAGCCGCGATTGAAATAAGTAAGAGACGGTTAGAATACTGGTGGCAGAAAACTAGAGAGAACGGACAAAAATAATTATAGGGAAAAATATGGAATTTCTGCCATAAGGGGCAGGGAACTGGGATATGAAATTCCGTTTTTGATATGGCATGATCGATTTGATTGAAGTAAATTTAAAGGCATGAGGAAAATTAAAGAGGAAAAAAAAAGTTCTTAAATCTTCTTACGAGCCTGGTGGCGCACATGTCACCGCCCCGTTACAAAGGGGAAGCTCATAGCATCCATCCATCCATCACAATAAAGTTTTTTTCCTTCCTTCCTTCCTTCCTTCCATCCACTGTCTCTCGCGTTTGCCGGGGCAGTGTCGAGTTTGCCGGGGAGCGCGTGGCTCCCGGCGCTCGCGGCGAGGGCGAGCGCCAGGTGCCACGCGCTCGCCCTCGGCGCGTGCGTGCGCTCCAGCAGGCACGCGCCGGTGGCTACCTACTACTAACTACTACTACTACTACTACTACTACTACATACATCGGGGACGCACGAAATGGCTGCTAATGGGGAATGAGAGACAGAAGAATTCGGCTTTTAGTTAACGCGCACGCTGCGAATTTTTTATTGTTCAACAACGTACAGGAGAAATCTCCCACCGGCACCACCTTGGAGGTCAAAGCGCAAGACTGGTTACGCACTACTACGACTACGACGAGGGACGAACGGGTGCCGCTTTAAGGAGCTTCGCCCCTAAAAAAATGTCCACATGCATAGCTGAAAATTCAGTTGAAACACGATAGTCTGATGCGGCGTCTCTTCTCTCCGTCTCTTCTCTCCCCTCCCGCGTGTCACGCTCTTTACCTCCACTCACACGCCTCCCCTAAAGGACGCAATGGAAGCTTTGCTGAATGCAGTTTAAATTTCCCGCATTCGCCCTGCTGTCGCGCAATCTGTTGGGCAGCGCCGGCGGCAGTGGTGCAGAAATCTACGCTACAGTAAATCGTTTCTTATTAGTAGCCAGCATGACGCCTCCGAGTTGTGCAATGGCCAGCTCCAGGAAATCGGATGCATATTTTTTAAAAATATTATGCTTCTCTCACGTGATGAAGAAACCACTTGGGGTGTCCATTAGTAATATTTTCTAAAAGGTTTACTGTCTTTAAGGGATAATACTACCGAACTAGAATACGTGTGTTGTGGTGATATTATTGGGGAATAAGGGGAGCTGATCTTCCACCCGGCTTTGACATAAAAGAGTGCATACTGTACATGCGTTCGTCTGTAGAGCCTGCAACATTGTGCTTGAATACCTCTTGGCAACATTCGTAATCCAGCCAAAAGCAAGTTTCGTAGTTATATTCGAGGCGTTTACAGGCTGCATTCCGCGTCTATTATTAAGCATACATTTAACATTCCACCATTGTAGATTAACGGGGAACTTCGAGCGTCAACACAAAACTCTGCTGGCTGTATAACGATGTCATACAAAATATAGCTGACTGAACTCTTAAACAGTTATCACCAATATTAGGTGATATCAGGGCTTTGTTCAAAATGGTTTCATATGCTTTATATAATAAAACATCGATTCGGTGCAACAGCAGTCTCATGCGTAAGGATGATGTCAAAGGCAACGGAAATGTGATCGCTACATGCCCTATTGTCAAATGTTCCCAAAGACCACATAGGTGACTTAGAAGAAGAAAAAGTCAGGTCTAATGATAGAAATCCCTCGTATATTCTAACGTTATTGTGGCAATGAAAGTTAATACTCCAGAACAAATTGCACAGTCGCTTTCCATCAATATATTTTGCATTAGTCAAGTATGGTGCGAATTCAGCTTTCATGCCACTATGATTGCTCAAGAGCTACAATTGCGGCTAACGGAATCAAGGCAATATAGATGCCTTATTCCATCCGGAAAGTACGTATTGACTACAGCAAACTAAGAGGATCCAGGCAACACGATATGTAATTCCAAAATTTCAGAGAACATACGTGTTCAGAACTAGTGAATCCTTATGAAAGAGTTTCGATGACACTAAAACTAACAAACCGCCACCTCGACTCTTCTACTAAAGAATATCAGGAGCGATTTTCTGTGTTTTATAAAGAACTTCTGTACAGTCGAAGAAAAGCGAACAGCAATTCCACTGTAGAACCTTGAAACGCAGGATGTTGAACTTAATGTAGTTGAACTTACGGCAGACCAAAACGCGTCGCGCTTCTCGTTGTAAGCCTTCGATCCATTCCTGAAGTTTCACACACGACGGTTCTCGGACATAATGAGCACTGCTGCGCTTATTATCAACGTTCCGCAGCCTCATAGTCACGAAAGAATTGTTGAGTCCCGCAGTAGCACATGGCCGAGAGCAGGTCACAGGGGGGGGGGGGGGGGGGGGGGGGGGGTATATACCACACCGTTCATACGGTTATGGTTGTGTGGCTCACTTTCCCAAGACCCGCGTTTATTGCTGGAACTGAAGAATGCAGAGGCTATTTAACATGGTAGCTGAGATCTCAGTCAAGCCTTCTCCAAACGAGTTGAGCAGGAATTCCATGCTAATTGCAACAGCCAGTATAGATTAGTGATACAACAGCAGCGGACTGTAGCCTATAAAGCAGTAGACACACGAAAAGCAACGACAGCATAGCCACCATTTCGCTATTTCACAAGTGATACCGTCTCAGTTCTGGCTCAACGCGGTGTCTTTCCTTGAACGATCTCCAACTCGCAGCACAGGACGGGACAGTCATTGTATGTAGCTGTACGAGTTCCCTCATAGACAACGTCCTTGTGCGCATCCCACTGTTACATGCCCGTCATAATGATAAGGATAGCATTAGTGACAGTCAGCTTGTTACCGATCTCTCAACTCAGCTGTTTAAGCGGTATTTCTCCGTCAAACCACTGATGCTGCTTGAATGTTTTTGATTAGTCATCCGCATTATTAGGTGTGATTGCAAGCCGTTGAACGTGATTCCTAATATACCAGTGGAAGCACGGTCGTACAAGGGAGACTGCTGGAGATATGTAAGTACAAATACTAATTACAGGTCGCCACGTAAAAGGAAAGTTTGTTTATTGAGACATGCGTAATAGGAAGACCAATGGTATATTGTCGTCTGACTCTAAGCCGTTATTGTTGCGTCGCTCTCGTTGCCTACGGTATCGTAACTACGTGCTTCTCTTTATATAGCAAAAGCGTTCTTAGTATTCCTATTACCCGGGATCTTACACGCTTTCCCGCTAAGCAACAAATGTACTGAATACTGAGACAATGCACCTGCAGATAATGGTGTAATAAAACGCGTGCTTGACGAAGCCGCAGGTTCATTATTATTATTATTTCTGTGAAAATTAGCAGCAATAACCTGATCACACACATATCACCTCATGCTTTCACCTAAATTAACACACTACAGCGCAATGTTCTTTTGTTCGCCTAATACATACCACATATAATAACCAAATCCTACCAAAACGCAGAGACAGGAAATCTTACCGTTATTTTAAACGCACGTGCCGAATTTCTTCGAAGTAAGCATGCTTACTGACATTGACAGTCAGCATTCGAAATAAGATCATAAATAAAATTAGCAACGAAAACACCAGATATGAGTGAACCCTTCTTGAAACGTTTTTGCCACCGCATTCTTACGCATAGACGGAAAACCCCGACGGGCAGCAGGGAGCACGTGAAATCAAGCCGTATTTTATGCCTTCCGCAGAGAAATATCTATCTTCAGGGCACGCTCTAAAAACTCTTTTCGACTGAATATTTCTGAGAAACGTGACGCGAAGAGCCAGATGATTTACTACAAGGCGCGAGCGGTGCTCTACGATACTCATAGAACTCTATCTCAAACTTGGAAACTCAAGGCACCTGAATTACTTGTACTACGGACGCACGTTAGTACACAAGCCGACGCTGCCTTATTGTGTTGTTCTGCTAGGAGCCATGCATTCCTCTGAGATAAAAAGTGCAATAAAGGAACAACGTGCCAGGGAAATATCGCAATATCCACGGGCATTCTCAGCCAATGCACTAATAAAATAACCCTGTGCTTTCAGGAATGCACCGGATGGTTAATGTGTCCCAAAGAATGCAGTTGCCCCAACCTCATACTTCAAGCGTTTGGAAAGCGTACGTGTCAGTGAGAAGATACGTTACTTACCATATCGTACTGCAATATAAATATTTCTAAAGAAAGTTTTTTGCATTGGTGTTTTTATTTTTAGTGTGGATGAGAGAAGTGAAAGGCATACGGCAAGTCTTTCATGTGCTATAGCACATGAAAGACTTGCCTATAGATCAAAAGGACAGAAAGTTGAGCGAGTTGGTAACAGTCCATAATCAAAAGAAGAGGCGTGCAGGACACGGACACAAGGAGAGCAGTGAACAACACGAACGCGGCCCCCTGCACGCCTCTTCTTTTGATTATTGCCTATAGAAACGAACGGCTTGCCTCGGGAAGACGGTGCAGGGGGCCGCGGTTCCTTTCGTACTGCGCATCCTCGCCCCACTCCGTTTCCCTTTTGACCGACCGCGTGCACGCGCCCTTCCGCCGTTCCTCTCGTACTTGGCAGCGTAGCGCAGCGCAGCGAGTCGGGTCGAAAAAGTTTTTACTCTCGCGCCGCTTCGTGCGGCAGTGCTCCCGGGCGGCGGGCTCGAAAGCCGACCCACAGAGAAAAAGTTTCGTTACGCCGTTTAATACCCACGGGCGCCACCTGACAGGCCGTCCAAGGCCGCGGTCGGCGTCCGCTGGGCGTAACAATGGGCACGGGGCGCGTCCCTCAGAATTTCGGGCGGCCCCGCCGGATAGAGCCATCCCCGCGTACAAACGGGGACGGCGGCGGAAAGTGTCGGGCGCAGACGCAACTGAGGCGCTCACCTTTCACGATCCGTTAATGATCCTTCCGCAGGTTCACCTACGGAAACCTTGTTACGACTTTTACTTCCTCTAAATGATCAATTTTGGTCATCTTTCCAACAGACCGGCGCAACCGAAAGGCCGCGCCGGACATCGGTCCGAAGACCTCACTAAATCATTCAATCGGTAGTAGCGACGGGCGGTGTGTATAAAGGGCAGGGACGTAATCAACGCGAGCTTATGACTCGCGCTTACTGGGAATTCCTCGTTCAAGGGGAACAATTGCAAGCCCCTACCCCAATCACGAAAGAAGTTCCACGGGTTACCCAGTCTTTTCAGACAGGGATAAAGACACGCTGCTTCCTTCAGTGTAGCGCGCGTGCGGCCCCGGACATCTAAGGGCATCACAGACCTGTTATTGCTCTGTTTCGTGCGGCTAGGAGCCGCTTGTCCCTCTAAGAAGGTTGTAAGGTGCTGGGAACCCCGCACCTAATTAATAGGCTAGAGTCTCGTTCGTTATCGGAATTAACCAGACAAATCGCTCCACCAACTAAGAACGGCCATAATCAAAAGAAGAGGCGTGCAGGACACGGACACAAGGAGAGCAGTGAACAACACGAACGCCGACTAACAACTGATGCACAGCACAGAGGCGAAAAAGAAGACACACAGCTTATCTGCGCATGCTCGGAATGGTAGCGCCACCTGTCAATCGGTTAAACGTGCCGGTCTTCGCGATAGACAACTCCTAAGGCTTTCTATCTCCTCTCTGTTTAAGCTAATCGACGGCTGACTCACGCATGCACTTCCACTAATACTGATATGCCAGGCCTCAACCAATAAACGCGTATCTTCGTTCTTATGCCTGTACAGGATCTCGGTTTTGTCTAACTCGGGCATGCAGCTACAGACCTGGCAGTGCAAGGATAGATTGGACGGCGTCCCACCTGATAGCGACCTTCTGTGTTCATTTAATCTTTGATTAATACAACGCGCAGTTTGCCCTACATAAAAACGTCCGCAGCTGCGCAGATAAGCTGTGTGTCTTCTTTCTTTTTCGCCTCTGTGCTGTGCATCAGTTGTTAGTCGGCGTTCGTGTTGTTCACTGCTCTCCTTGTGTCCGTGTCCTGCACGCCTCTTCTTTTGATTATGGACTGTTACCAACTCGCTCAACTTTCTGTCCTTTTGAACTTCATTTCTAGTACCCTGAGCCCTTTTCCGTGTTCTCATACTTATCTGCGCAATCCTGCTTCTTTAGCCTCTTTAATTGCTATATGTATGTTTCGCGCTAGAATTATGTCGTGGTTCAAACGCAATAATATCATTCCGATGGAAATTCAGATGTTGTGCGGTTTTCTTCTTCCTTCTACGGGACACGCGAACAGGATTTGCGCGATTATTTCAGCCGAAGCATGGCGGCAAGTCAGATTTTATCGCCAATGTTTAGAAGCCAGCTGCGCCACCCGGGGAGACCGTCAAAGGAACCGCACTTGCGCCAATTGGTTGAGAGTTTCCGAGCAGCACGCGGATTTTTTGTGGAGGACGAAGCTACCGGATCTACTGCAAAGTAAGAGGAATTCTTTTTCTACTAAATCGCCGTCGGAAAAGGTAATGATTCTCGGAGACGCCGTTTTGGACGAGAACCACAAGAAAATTCTAGCATTAGGCCCTAAGTACTGTTTTCATCCTAACCTAAAAGAAGTTGACGTTTTAAGCTTACCTCGATCTATAACTAAGGTTATTCCGGAAGTTGAACGGTCTCGATGTATTTCAGATTGCTTCGCCAGCATCAAGCATTCGAACGATCTCGTTAAGGCCTCTGACCCTATCCGACCGGTTGTAAATTACTGTGTGGAACATAAGCTTCGACCTGTTTTATCTGATAAGGAAGGTTGTTTTGTAATAATGCCGAATAGCACTTTTTCTGATAAAGCCTCAGCAGCTGTAGAAAAGAATTTTAGACCTGTGAAACTGAAACCTTCTGTAGTAAAACAACGAGCTGTCGATCTCCTGTTGAAACATAATCTACATAAGGTAGCTTCCAGTGTTAAAAAGGCAAAACTGCTCACTTGAGAATTATTTTTCTCGGCGAAAACCCATAAGCCAGAAATTCCGTTTCGCTCGATTGTATCAGAGTCAGGGACTTGGCAAGTTTGTGTAGCTAGCAATTTGCAGAAGTGCTTAACATCCTTAAGTTTTTCTGACCCCTTCCGTGTACGTAATTCTCAGGCTCTAGTTCAGTTGTTAACAGAGGAAAATCCTGGCCACTGCACAGCGTTTAGCATGGATGTAGAGGATCTGTATTACTCGTTGCCCCATAAAGGTTTATTAAATTGCGTGAAAGAATGTATTCAAGAACAAGGGCAAGAGTCCGGTTTCATAGATAGATGCGGAGTTTCCACAGGTACCTTTCTAGAAATTCTCTCCATGTACTTAACCTCAACATTAGTTGGATACAGAGAAGGCGTGTTTGTGCAGAAATCAGGGATTTGTATAGGTTCAAAGATAGCCCCTATTCTAAGTGATCTATACTTGAGCAAGTTTGACTGCCGTTTAAAAGAGGCCTCAGGGGACCGCATCATTAGGGTATTTCGGTATGCGGACGATTACTTGGTACTTTGTAGTAAGGATGATTTTGAATCTGTCGTCACCTACGTAAGCGATCAATTTAAACTTAATGGAGATGGTCTAAGGTTTACGAAAGAACTACCGGAGACAAACGTAATACAATTTTTAGATATCTCCTTGTCATTTGAGCAGAATCACGTGTGTTGGCAGTATTCCCCTAGAGCATCTAAGCCGTTGTTAAACTTTGACTCCAAGCATTCGAAAGTAGTAAAAAACGGAATAGCCTTGTCCTGTTTAAAGTCAGCCCTATCGAAGTCGTGCGTGCACCGTTTGACCATTAGCTTTAATGCGCAGGTCGAGCGCCTCTTAGATGCAGGTTACTCTAGACTAGCCATAGCCACAGTAGCTGAGCGTCTTAAGAAGTCGATTTCGACCGGAACAAAAGCTGTAGCAGAGAGTAACATTAACAAGAAAAAGGTCGTGAGTATTCCGTATATCCACGCTGTTTCGCACAGGCTTAAGAAAGTGGGAAGTAAATATGGGGTTAATGTTGTGTTTACGGCTCCCAATAAGTTAGGAAGGGTTTGTGCTGCAGTGCATAGAAAAAATGAGCAGATGGACGGTAAGAAGCGAACGGATATCTGTCCGGTTAAGCACCTAGCCAAGAACAATTTCACCGACTGTCGCATGGGTGTAGTTTATAAGATTCCTTTTAGCTGCGGACGTTTTTATGTAGGGCAAACTGCGCGTTGTATTAATCAAAGATTAATTGAACACAGAAGGTCGCTATCAGGTGGGACGCCGTCCAATCTATCCTTGCACTGCCAGGTCTGTAGCTGCATGCCCGAGTTAGACAAAACCGAGATCCTGTACAGGCATAAGAACGAAGATACGCGTTTATTGGTTGAGGCCTGGCATATCAGTATTAGTGGAAGTGCATGCGTGAGTCAGCCGTCGATTAGCTTAAACAGAGAGGAGATAGAAAGCCTTAGGAGTTGTCTATCGCGAAGACCGGCACGTTTAACCGATCGACAGGTGGCGCTACCATTCCGAGCATGCGCAGATAAGCTGTGTGTCTTTCTTTTTCGCCTCTGTGCTGTGCATCAGTTGTTAGTCGGCGTTCGTGTTGTTCACTGCTCTCCTTGTGTCCGTGTCCTGCACGCCTCTTCTTTTGATTATGGACTGTTACCAACTCGCTCAACTTTCTGTCCTTAAGAACGGCCATGCACCACCATCCACCGAATCAAGAAAGAGCTCTCAATCTGTCAATCCCCCCAGTGTCCGGGCCGGGTAAGTTTTCCCGTGTTGAGTCAAATTAAGCCGCAGGCTCCACTCCTGGTGGTGCCCTTCCGTCAATTCCTTTAAGTTTCAGCTTTGCAACCATACTTCCCCCGGAACCCAAATACTTTGGTTTCCCGGAAGCTGCCCGCCGAGTCATTTGAGTAACTCACGCGGATCGCTGGTTGGCATCGTTTATGGTCAGAACTAGGGCGGTATCTGATCGCCTTCGAACCTCTGACTTTCGTTCTTGATCAATGAAAACATTCTTGGCAAATGCTTTCGCAGTAGTTCGTCTTGCGACGGTCCAAGAATTTCACCTCTAGCGCCGCAATACGAATGCCCCCGTCCGTCCCTCTTAATCATTACCTCGTATTCTAAAAACCAACAGAACAGAAACGAGGTCTTGTTCTATTATTCCATGCAAGTTTATTCCGGCGACTCGCCTGCGTTGAGCACTCTAATTTTTTCAAAGTAAAAGCACCGGCCATCTCGAGGCACACAATCAAGTGCACCAAGAAAGAACCGGCATGATGTTCAGTCCGAGCCGTCGCATCGGGTAGATGCACTACTCGTCTGGAACTGAGATCCAACTACGAGCTTTTTAACCGCAGCAGCTTTAGTATACGCTATTGGAGCTGGAATTACCGCGGCTGCTGGCACCAGACTTGCCCTCCAATTGATCCTCGTTAAAGGATTTAGAGTGTACTCATTTCAATTACGGGGCCTCAAAAGAGTCACTACCTCCCCGTGCCGGGAGTGGGTAATTTGCGCGCCTGCTGCCTTCCTTGGATGTGGTAGCCGTTTCTCAGGCTCCCTCTCCGGAATCGAACCCTGATTCTCCGTTACCCGTAACAACCATGGTAAGCAAGTAACCTACCATCGAAAGTTGATAAGGCAGACACTTGAAAGAAACGTCGCCAGCTCGTGGCCATGCGATCAGCACAAAGTTATCCAGTGTCACCACGCAATACGGGCCGAAACCCGATCGATCTTGGTCTAATAAAAGCACCCGTAAACCCAAAGGGTTCCAGGCTCACTGCATGTATTAGCTCTAGAATTGCCACAGTTATCCAAGTAGGAAGAAACGATCTAAGGAACCATAACTGATTTAATGAGCCATTCGCGGTTTCGCCTTATTTCGGCATGTACTCAAACATGCATGGCTTAATCTTTGAGACAAGCATATGATTACTGGCAGGATCAACCAGGTAATCGTTCGACTGCAGGTCCTTGCGGACACAGCACGTCTGCGTTCGACGGGTCCACCCTCGGGTGCCCCGCCACGCTCGTCCGGCCACCCCTTCCGGACTTTCTCGAGTTGCCGAACCCGAAAGCACCGGCACGCCGGTTCGGAGGTTGGCCCAGTCCCTCCGTACACGACGTTTTGGTGTCCGGTCGCCACTCCGGACACCTCAATTGTGCGTCGCCGGGGCCGCACGGTCGTTCTCGCGCAAACTTTAGTTGCATCGGCTCGGTTTCGCCGTTCGGGTGTCCCAGGCCCGCGGCAATGTCAACGCTATATATATGATAGATAGTCATCAATAGGGTATACCGGCCGCAACTAGCTACGCAGCCGACACGGCAAAGCCCCGGCGCGCCGCTCCGGCGGTTATTTCAGTCCCGCCGGACGCGGCCATTTTGCGTCGCCGAGGCCTCCCTCGGGAGCCCCGCCACGCATGTCGGTCACCACTCCGGACGCCTCACTTCTGCATCGCCGGGGCCGCACTCCAAAGCCCCGGCACGCCGCACCGGTGGACCAATAAAACTTGCTGCTGGGCGAGTTGGTTCATACTTGGTAGATAAACTATGGAAGCGCAACACAAACCACGGACTCAGGAGACACGGACGAGCGCAAAGTTTGCGCTCGTCCGTGTCTCCTGAGTCCGTGTTTTGTGTTGCGCTTCCATAGTTTATCTACCGGTGGACCAGCTACCGTTCCCTCCACCGGATGCAGCATCTCCTGCGTCGCTGAGGCCACCCTCGGGAACCCCAGCACGCTTGTCCGCCCGCCCCACACGGACACTCATTTTAGGCGCTGCCGAGGCCACCTTCAGGCGCCCCAGCACGCTCGTTCACGCAAAGGTTGGCGCTTTGCGTTACGAGAAGACTGCGTTCGAGCTCGCAGCAGCGTCCACCCCGCAGGGTACGGAATCGCCACGCGGCAAGAAGCACGTTCATTCTCGCGTACACGTAGTTGCATCGGCTCGGTTACGCCGTACGGGTTGCCCAAGCCCGCGGCATTATCAAGGATTTAACGTAGTCAAGAGTTCGACGAAAATTCGTCTGGCCAGGCATTGGATGAGATGAATTACGGTCACTGACCAAGTCGGATGAGTTGATCGACGTTTCGGAACCGCATACGCGGGTTCCTTGTTCACTGAGCAGGACTGGAAGTCGTTGTCAATTATATACGCAAAACATGACGTAACGAGCATGCGTAAACGGCAGGCATAGTACCTGGTGTCCTGTTCATTGTAGCTGGCGTCGACTGAATGATTAGTGATTCCAGAAGCCGGCGCGATGACACGTTCTTTTCCTTGGCGACGATGGCGGCATTATCCCAGTCAATGGTATGATTGTGTGTATGCACGTGCTCAGCGATGGCGTTTGTCGTGTGATTCTCTTTAGTCACGTCACGTTGGTGCTCTTTGAGGCGTCGAGAAAACTTTCCTGTTTCGCCAATATACACTCCACGGCAATCAGCGCACGGTATCTTGTACACAACACCCGGAAACGATTCACTTGGCAGCCTGTCATTGATGAGTTGGTTGCGGAGCTTGCTGGTCGGGACGTGAGCGATGCGCAAATCGTATTTTGAAAATACGCGCGAAAGTGCCTCGCTGATACCTTCAACGTAAGGTATGGCCGCACGTACACAGGTTGTCACGTTGCTCTGTGAGCTGGATTGAAGTATCCGCTTCTCAGTTTTAGAGATGAAATGATGAGGATAACCATTGCGGTTTAGCTCCTGATGGATCGTCCGTAGCTCTTTCTTCAACGCATCCTCGTCTGAGCAGACCCGTACGGCGCGTGTCACCAAGGATGACACTACGGACGTCTTGTGGCCGATGGGGCGATGCGAATTAAAACTGAGATAGCGGCCTGTGTGCGTGGGCTTCCTGTATACTGAGAAGGCGAGGGCGCTCCCATCCCGGCGCACCTGAACGTCCAAAAAAGGCAGCATGTTGCCCTCCTCGTGTTCAACGGTGAACTGTATGTTCACGTTCTGGGCGTTCAGGCAGTCCAAGAAGCGCTGGATGTCTTGCTTCTTCAAAATGCAGAAGCAGTCATCGACGTATCGGTAAAACACCTTGGGGGCTGGAGTGAACGTTGCCAGGACCTTTCCTTCCAAGGCTTCCATCACTAGATTGGCCGTGGTGACAGATATTGACGCGCCCATCGCCGTACCATGTGTCTGCTGATAAATCTTGCCATCGTAGGAAAAATACGTGTTGCTGAGACAAAACTGCAGCAGCTCGCTGAGTTCGGGGATGTCGAAGGGGGTGCGACCAGGCAGACCACTGTCTGCTTTCAAGGCTTCTTCACACGTGGCTACTGCCAAGTCTACCGGGACACTTGTAAAAAGTGACGTGACGTCGAACGAGACCATGGCGTCGTCTTCACTCAGTGTGACACCTTTTAACTTGGCAACAAAAACAGACGAATTTTCGATGTGTGTCGAGGTCTTACCGGCTAGAGGACTCAACACTTGGTGAAGGTAGCCCGATAGTCGGTAGAGCGGTGACCTGGTGAAGTCGACAATAGGCCGAAGTGGAACGCCAGGCTTGTGGACTTTTGGCAGGCCATACATTGCAGGGGCTGAACCATTCGTGCAGAGCAGACGGTGATAGAGACCGGTGTGGTGTGGAGGAACCAACTTGAACAAACTGGCCAGTAGTTTTTGCAGCTTAGTCTGTAGCCGATTTGTGGGGTCGTAGGTTATAGCAGCATAAGTATGACGGTCACCAAGGAGGGCCAACATTTTCTCGTGGTAGTCGTTCTTGTTCAGCAAGACCGTAGCATTTCCTTTGTCGGAGGGTAGAATGGCGATGCTTCTGTTGCTCCGTAGGCTCCGAATAGCTTGCTGCTCGGCTACCGACGAGAGCGTCTTTGTGCGGTACTTCCGTAATCCCGAAAGCACGCCAATGGCACGGGTGCGGGTTTCTTCACGTACGCCTGAGGGAAGCTGGCTGACCGCACGTTCTACCGCACAGATCACATCCCTTGGTCTTGGTTGGGTATCCGTGTTAAAATTCAACCCACGAGATAATACCTCAGCTTCCTTCTCGGATGGAGTGTAAGAGGAAAGGTTGATGACGTCTCGTGCGTCTTGTGACACATCCGGTCGGAGTGCTTGCAGTTTCCTGTCTTGTGAAGCCCTATGAAGGCCTTCCCTCGTAGTCGCGGTAAAGTTTGCATGCAGCTGTACCTCTGGAAAGTTATCCGGTAATATATGCTCAAGCTGCCGGCGCGCAAAAAACGTTTGCGTTTCAAGCCTCCGTACCTTTTCACGGCACTCGAGAACACGTGCTTGTAACAGCTTCCGCTCAGCCTGACGAACAATCTGGTGGCCCCATGATGTAGCGACTGGTCTTCTCAAACGCAGACTCCTTGGCATCAAATCTTCCCGTTTACACGTGAGGTTGAAGTCCAGATGCGTCTTGAAAACAGGTATTTTGGAACTCAGGGAAACAAATCGACGTATCTTCGTAACGACGTCCTGTCCATAAGTGTTTCGGTAAGTAACGTAGTCAAGAGTTCGACGAAAATTCGTCTGGTCAGGCATTGGATGAGATGAATTACGGTCACTGACCAAGTCGGATGAGTTGATCGACGTTTCGGAACCGCATACGGGTTCCTTGTTCACTGAGCAGGACTGGAAGTCGTTGTCAATTATATACGCAAAACATGACGTCACGAGCATGCGTAAACGGCAGGCATAGTACCTGGTGTCCTGTTCATTGTAGCTGGCGTCGACTGAATGATTAGTGATTCCAGAAGCCGGCGCGATGACACGTTTTTTCCTTGGCGACGATGGCGGCATTATCCCAGTCAATGGTATGATTGTGTGTATGCACGTGCTCAGCGATGGCGTTTGTCGTGTGATTCTCTTTAGTCACGTCACGTTGGTGCTCTTTGAGGCGTCGAGAAAACTTTCCTGTTTCGCCAATATACACTCCACGGCAATCAGCGCACGGTATCTTGTACACAACACCCGGAAACGATTCACTTGGCAGCCTGTCTTTTACATTGATGAGTTGGTTCCGGAGCTTGCGAACATCCACACGCTCCTCCGCGCAAAACATCACATGTGCTGTGGCACATGTGATGTTTTGCGCGGAGGAGCGTGTGGATGTTCGTTGCCTGTGTACTTAATTTGTGCTTAGTTATTGTTGGACGTGGCATCTGTGGAAGAGACGACACTTCGGACGAACGCATGACAACTGTTTTCGCCCGTGACAACACGCTTGTGGATCGATTGTGTGCAAACGACTTGGCGCTGCTTTCCTTTGTGCCGATGCTAGCATTTGAAGGTGAGAGATGCCTCCGTGTATGAATTTTTACAGTGAAAAGTGCTTCGAAGCTACTGCATTGAGTTGAACTCTTAATATCAGCCAGTGGCTGTTTGACGTTTGGCGTTTTTAGTAGGGTTGCATGTTGATAGTGTAACGAAGAAACGCGCGGTGCACAGCCCCGCACCAGTGAATCGCAAGTGGAGCTTGGGCTGGATGTTACGATTCCACCAATTATAATAAAGAAGTCCGACGTAGTCGTGGACGCAGCGTATGGCGCTAACGTGAGACGACACAGCGTAGGCCTCGCGGCCAAGATCGTAACAACATCCAGCCCAAGCCCCACTTAGGATTCACTGGTGCGGGGCTGTGCACAGCGCGCTTCTTCTTTACAATAGCAGTGATTTTCTTTTAACTTTGCTAACAGCGTGGAAATATACAATTGCTTTCAGGTGATATAAGATACGTTCACGGCCCACGAAACATCCAAGAGTTTGCCGCGTCTCCAAGAAAGCATTCAAGAAGATTCCCAGTCAGAGCACAAGCTGCAATATTTCTAATAAATGTCACGTTTCAGCACCGAGCTTCTTCTGCTGTATGACGATCTACAGATTTCGCGGCCAGCAGTTACCAACTCGGTCACATGCGATGGCAACGAGCGATCTTTTCACTGATTAAATAATGATGTATGGTTACAGCTGAGTATATATAGTTCACAATCTCTGTTATGCATGTGTAACAGGGGCAAACGTTTCACGCCGTTGCTACTGGCCTCACATATGCTAGGTGAGTAGCAGCGGGGCCAATCGGAACCAGTAGCAATGGGGACCAGTTGGGACCAGTTCAAGTGGTTTATGGTCAAATTCCCAGTGGGGACCAGATGCCAGTGGGTCCCATCTCGGACCCATTGCAACTGGTTCCCACTGGGAATTTGACCATAAACCACTTGAACTGGTCCCAGTTGTTTCCAGTTGCAATATTTTCACCTGGGATTGTAACCGTTTTCAGGCCCCATTACACCTTGGGACACGTGTTCTCTAAACCGAAAGACCGCACACCTGCGAACGATCAAAGCGGGGTTGTATACAAAGTACAATGCGGCGAATGCGACGCAGCGTACATCGGCGAAACGGGCAGAGAAAGGTCCACAAGGCTCAAAGAACACAAAAGAGACGTCGCTAAAGCTGCCCATGCCACGCATTCCAAGACAGAGCTCGTTGAGCACAGCTGGAAAACAGGACGTGCCTTTGACTTCAACAATGCGACGACACTGGCTCGGGAACAAAGGTGGGGGAAAAGAAAATTCCTGGAGTCGTGGTTCATCCGTCGGGACCAATCGGCGTGCAACAACCGCGGCCCTCTACCGGACATTTACAAGGACATACGTGACTAGCAGTAGACTGGGTGGCCTCCGTTCATGTGTGTCAGTGTATACTGAGGATGCCACACCCAGGTGAAAATATTGCAACTGGAAACAACTGGGACCAGTTCAAGTGGTTTATGGTCAAATTCCCAGTGGGGACCACTTGCAATGGGTCCCACATGGGACCCACTGGCAACTGGTCCTCAGTGGGAATTTGACCATAAACCACTTGAACTGGTCCCAACTGGTCCCCATTGCTACTGGTCCCCACTGGGAATTTGACCATAAACCACTTGAACTGGTCCCAACTGGTCCCCATTGCTACTGGTCCACACTGGGAATTTGACCATAAACCACTTGAACTGGTCCCAACTGGTCCCCGTTGCCACTGGTTCCAATTGGCCCCGCTGCTATGTGAGGCCAGTAGCAGCGGCGTGAAACTTTTGCCCCTGTTACACATGCGTAACAGAGATTGTGAACTAGGCTCAGCTGGAACCATAGATCATTATTTAATGAGTGAAAAGATCGCTCGTTGCCATCGCAGGTGACCGAGTTGGTAACTGCTGGCCGCGAAATCTGTAGATCAAGTCATACAGCAGAAGAAGCTCTGTGCTGAAACGTGACATTTATTAGAAATGTTGCAGCTTGTGCTCTGGCTGGGAATCTTCTTGAATGCTTTCTTGGAGACGCGGCAAACTCTTGGATGTTTCGTGGGCCGTGAACGTATCTTATATCACCTGAAAGCAGTTGTATTTACACGCTGTTAGCGAAGTTAAAAGAAAATCACTGCTATCGTAAAGAAGCGCGCTGTGCACAGCCCCACACCAGTGAATCGTAAGTGGGGCTTGGGCTGGATGTTGTTACGATCTTGGCCGCGAGGCCTACGCTGTGTCGTCTTACGTTAGTGCCATACGCTGCGTCCACGCGACTACGTCGGACTTCTTTGTTATAATTGGTTGAATCGTAAGAACAGCCAGCCCAAGCCCCACTTGCGATTCACTGGTGCGGGGCTGTGTACAGCGCCGCGTTTCTTCGTTACACTATCAGCATGCAACCATACCAAAAACGTCAAACGTCAAACAGCCACTGGCTGATACTAAGAGTTCAACTCAATGCAGTAACTTCGAAGCACTTTTCAATGTAAAAATTCATACACGGGGGCATCTCTCACCTTCAAATGCACCAAGGAAAGCAGCACTAAGTTGTTTGCACACAATCGATTCACAAGCGTGTTGTCACGGACGAAAACAGTCCCTAGCAAAAATTCTAATAGAGATTTGTATTAGTCTAATAGGTTTTTCTATTAGTCTTATTAGTATTGTATTAGTCTTATAGGAATCTTTACTTGTCTTATAGGTGTTTGTATTAGTCTAATACATCGTTCTGTTAGCCTTGCTAGTTTATATCAGTATGCTCTATAAGACTTTCGGAAATTTGTCTAATAGCTTTATTAGTTTGTATTAGTTTACACAGTAAAAAATTTACACCCTTAAGGGTGTAAATGAGGAACCTAGAGATGTATGATTTCTTGGCGATTTGGCAGTGAATATTTGGTGGGTTTAGATTAACAGATATGTGTGATGCACAGCTACCAGTTTACCTACCCTTGATTGGCAGATGTCCTGTGTATCCTTATTTTGTAATTGCGCATAACAGTAATTTCCCCACTGGCACTACATAGCAGGTCAGGAATCTGAAGTGTATATACGGGACTGTCTGTGTAAAGATGTGAAAAAACGCGAACGTTCTCTGTTCTATATATCGGTTTGAAATGGTCGAGTGTGTATTTGCATGTGTGATGTTCCCGCGGTGTCTTGTTAGTGTGTAATGTGTGATCATAAATGCAGCTAAAATCAAATGCTGTGTCACTCACAGTGCGATTGCAAAGCACATGCATCTTCCATTTTTGCTCTACACACAACAAGGGTGTCGCCCATAAGCTTTTTACTCCGTGCCCATGGGATAGGTCATTTACACCCTTAAGGGAGTTAAAATTTTGTGTATTAAGCTTCATACGTCTAGGTTATTAGAACAATCGTATTATATTTTCCTATAAGTCTTGTACAAGCTATTAGTCTAATACTAATAAATTCTATTGGTGACAATAACCTCATAGGCTATTAGTTTCTCTATTAGAATTTTACTAGGGGTTGCCATGCGCTCGTCCGAAGTGTCATCTCTTCCACAGGTGCAACATCCAACAATAACTGAGCACAAATTAAGTACACAGGCAACGAATATCCACACGTTCCTCGGCGCAAAACATCAGATGTGCCACAGCACAGCAGCCCGCACGTATGCCTCGCCTTGGCTCATCCACATGTGCTCTACGAAACTTGCTCACAGGCGCTTCTGAATTTTCTGTTATGCAGCTTCTTGTTGTCAATAAATATAGCGGTATTCGCGCAAATTAATTTTATTTTTTTAATATCTTTCGCGCATGCATTTGTTAATTGTTTACTCTATTTTCTTCGAACAAATCAGATACGAAACTAATAATGACTGTCAAGGCAACTGGTTTATTTTATTTATTTATTTATTTATGAATACTGCAACCCTAACATAGGGTTTTAGCAGGGTGGATACACATTTGCTAAGTTTACAAATCGGCAAACAAGTAAATATAAAACAGGTAAGGTATGTACACAAAAAGACAATGGTTTGCAATGAACAGGCATGAGGGCATATAATGAAATCAGCGCTACATTCAAGTTGATCACGAGTGGGGAATCGCTACAGTGATAGAAATAAAAAGCAGGATCAAATGTAATACGATTCAGAGACTCACTGCTGGAGCTGCGCAGCAAAAAGATTCAAGGAAGACTGGGAAACAACTTCACTACTAAGGTTATTCCATTCGGTGATTGTCCTAGGAAAAAACGAATATTTGAAAGTGTTATTACGGGTGGAGAATGGGGTTATTGTAAGGGTATGCCTCTGTCTTGTGGCATATCCCGTGGAGAAATGAAGTATGTGTGATAAGTCTAACTTATAATAACCTTTAACTAACTGAAAGAAAAATTTCAATCTTAATACTTTATTCCTTTGTGTAGGTGTTGGAAGATTGGCTTTTGATAATAAACGTGTTATTGGGGTACGGCCGAAACTGTTATAAATAAATCTAACAGCTCTCTTTTGAATTTTTTCCATTTCGCTAATATTTTTTCTAGTGTGAGGGTACCAGATTATGGAAGCATAATCTAAAGAAGGTTGAACAATTGCATTAAAAGCAATAAGGCGAACGGCGGAAGTCGAAAGCTTGAGAGCTCGTCTAAGATAAAATAGCTTGTAATTGCACGAGCTTATTACAGTATTAATATGTCTCGTCCAGTTTAGGTCATTAGAAATCCAAAGACCAAGGTACTTGTAGTGTTGCACCTCCTGCAAAAAAACATTATTGGCTGAATATGCAAAATGAAGAGGGGTACGTTTGTGGGAAATTTTCATGAAAACGGTCTTTTTAAAATTAACTGACATCTGCCATTTATCACACCAACGAATGACCTTTTGAAATGTGTCGTTTAAATGAATTTGGTCGGTATGGTTTTCAACTTCCGAGTATAAAATGCAGTCATCCGCATATAACTTGACTTTTACAGGTATATCATATGATATGTCATTTATAAACAACAAAAAGAGGAGAGGCCCAAGCACGGAGCCTTGGGGCACTCCCGAGTCAACCGGTACTGTACGAGAACAATGATCATTGAAAGAGACGTATTGTTTTCGATTCAAAAGATAGCCAGAAATCCAGTTTAGAAGCTGAGTATTTTTAAGAATTAAATCAAGTTTGAAGAGTAATTTATTGTGAGAGACCGTATCGAAAGCTTTAGCAAAATCCATAAAAATTGCATCTACTTGTTTTCCGGAATTTATAGATAGCGCAAAATCATGAACTGTTGTTACCAGCTGAGTACAAGTAGAAAATCCTTTCCTGAATCCGTGTTGTGAACCTGACAAAATATTGTGCTCATCTAAGAATTCTGAAATATGCTTATGTATTATATGCTCAATAAGTTTACAGGAAGTGGAAATTAATGAGATCGGCCGATAGTTAGTAACAGAATGGGGATCTCCACTCTTATGTAAGGGCTTGACTTTAGCAGTTACCCAGTCATCCGGAACTTGGCCATCTTTCAGAGATTTAGAAAAGAGAATTGTTAGGTACTTTGAAACCCATTGTGCGTAGCGTTTTAAGAACTCATTCGGTATTCCATCCGGACCTGAAGATTTCTTAACATCAAGTTTTAAAAGCAAATTAAATACTCCCTCTTCACTTATGACAATATCCGATAGGGGTGGGTTTGCCACATCAAATGTTTCCAGGACACCGTTATCCCTCGTAAAAACAGATTTAAAATGATCATTGAAAGCGTTAGAAATAACAAACGAATCACTAGTTTCAACACCATCAATTTCAAAAACATCAGTAGTCACAGTATTAGGCGAAATTAAACTCCAGAACCTCTCGGGAGACGAAGACATGAGACTCGGAAGTTGTTGGCCATAATAGCGTTCCTTATCAGACACAACATTTGCTTTCACTTGAGAAGCAAGTTCAGAAATTTTTTGCTGGAGGATACCTACGTCTTTAGAGTACCGTCTTTGATTTTTTAAACGTTTGAGCCGTCTTCGCAACTGCAACGTTTCCCGAGAAATCCAGGGGTTCTTTCCTTTCGATTTTTTTACAATACGAGGAACAAATCTATCAATACACTCATTTATAAGGTCCTTGAAACGCTTCCACAAATAATGAATATCAGCAGTGCAACACGAAAAAGAATCAAATTCAAATGATAGTAAATCCAATATTGACGTGTCATCGGCACGTGAAAAGTTTGGGAACGAGACCACCTTGCAATTTTTCTTTAAAACAACATCAGTAAGCGTAAGTATCACAGCCTGATGATCAGATATTCCAGGGAGAACAGAGCAGCTAGCTTGGGCAGAGATTGAGCCACTAATGAAAAAAAGATCTAGAATTGAACAAGAACTCGCGTGTATTCGAGTGCATTTATCAACGATTTGCATCAACTCAAAAGAAAACGCTATATCGATCATTCTTTCACCAATTTTATAGTTAGGTTGTTGCAAAGAGAAAGATGACCAACTAACATGAGGCAAATTAAAATCTCCAGCTAGAATTATCCGATCCTCAGGTTTCACATGCGCGACGAGGTAGTTGTGTAGTTCATGCAGAACATCCATGGAGGAATTGGGTGGGCGATAAATAGCCCCAATAACGTACCTGGTCTTTCCGTAATATGCTTTGCAAAATATGCCCTCGACATTACGTATGTCATGCATTTTTGTAATTTGCAATGACTGTCTAAACAGGATCGCCACTCCACCACCTCTACTCCCACGGTCATTACGGTACACACGGTAGCCCCGCGGAACAAATTCACTATCAAGTATGTTATCGTGCAACCATGTTTCGGTAAGGATAGCAATATGGGGACTATAGGCCAGGAGGGTTCCTTCTAATTCTGTGGTTTTGCTAATAACACTTCTACAGTTTAAATTTAGTATTTTCAGCGACGGTACGCTGCACATGTCCCGTCATTTTGCATTCTTCTTTAGCTTAACACGTGCATTTTTCGCTTCATCCCAACTAAACAAGTTCCCATCCACACTCAGTCGATTGTAGAGTAGCTTAACTTTAGCACCGTTCTCTCTCTCTTTTTCGGAACTTTTCCACAGATTTCTGCGTGCCTCACGAACCCTGTATGAAAAATCCTCAGAAAAGGACAATACAGAGCCCTTTAACTTGTGCGTAACCTTCAAAACAGACATCTTCTCACGATAATCAATAAACTTTAAAATAACTGGTCTGTCTTTGTTTTCAACTATGCGGCCAAGCCTGTGGCATCTTTCAACAGTAATTGCCTTTATACCTAACTTATTCTCGAGGATTTCATTGACATTATCTTGGAGCATCTGAGGTGTTTCCCTTGGGGATTCTTTTAGCCCGTAAATGATTAGGTTATTTCTACGGCTCCGATTTTCAAAATCATCAACTTTATCTTCAAGGGATGCTAATTTTTGCTGCATTTGAGTCATAGTATCCTCAAGTTCTTTCACTTGTTGAGGCAATGCAGAAAATTTATTCATGTGACGCTCAATGGCATCCACTCGTTCTGTTAGCGTGCCAAATTTTTCTACTAAATCTTTCTGGTTGGCCTGTACGTCCTCAATAGCTGCTTTCATTGTTTTTCCATCCAACAGGAACCATAACCAGTAGAACTGGTTATGGTTCCTGTTGGTGTCCAGATGGGTGCAGCGGAAACCAGTTGGCCCTCACTTCGTTTCTAACTGGCACCATATGGCCG
The DNA here is from genome assembly GCA_013339685.2 of Hyalomma asiaticum. Lineage (NCBI taxonomy): Eukaryota > Metazoa > Arthropoda > Arachnida > Ixodida > Ixodidae > Hyalomma > Hyalomma asiaticum. The sequence goes on from JABSTT010001921.1 coordinate 62,653, forward strand.
GCAACTGGGACCACTTGGAGTTGTCCCCAGTTGAAGTGGTCCCAACTGGCGCCAGTTGCTCCCCAGTTCATCTGTGACTGGGACCACTTGCTTCCCATTTAGCTTCCAAATGGGACCAGTTGGCTTTGAACTGGAACCAGTTGATTCCAGTTACTTCCTGTTGAAACCAGTTAGATTCCCAGCTGCACATTTTCACCTGGGACCCGCATAGGTGGCGAAACGTCTGTAAGGTTGTTATTTATTTTGTTGAGTTAAGTCGGAGTAAATCTTTTAGAACATTTACCATTACGGTACCTGTGCTACTCAGTTGTCCCGTGTCAAGTGACTATGCCTAAGGCCTTCACTATCCTGCATACTACGTGCTTTGCCCAGTTTTCTGTGTAGAAAGTACTCTGCTGCTTCACAAATGTGCCAAGTACTCAAATATGTTACCTATTTTAGCCAAGTGTTCAGCCACATCCTCATTGGTCCAAGTGTTTCACCGTATTTCCTGTGTGCCAACTGCCCCTCACATCTCCCTTATAGTAGTAGTAGTAGTAGAAGACTTTTATTGAAGCCCAATATTACAGGCTCAGCATTTCTACCGCCTGTGCGACTAAGCGGCGCTGAACTTCCTCCTCTTCAGAGCCAAGCCAGTCGAGCCAGGTGGCGATTGATAGGGATGGGGGAGGGTAAGAAGCCGATTGCTGAGCAACCGGGCAGTGGAAAAGGCAATGCGAAAGGTCAGCATATGATGAGGGGCAGTTAGGACAGGAGGGGGCAGAGCGGTACTTGTAGAGGAACAGGAGAGAGGGGGTGATAAGTGCATTCATTTGAACGTGCCTCAGAAGGCGAGCCTCCGGCACAGTGAGCGATGGATGAGGGGGAGGATAGAGTCGCTTGTCGAGGCGGAGCTGGAGGTACACATCCCTGATAGTTTGGCGTAGGGAGATCCTCCCCCCGCCCGCCAAAGTTTTCCCATCGTCCTCCGAAGGGTTAGGCCATGGGATCAACGGTGCCCGGTGGAAAATATCGCGGGCGAGCTGGTGGGCCAGCTCATTGCCGTCGATCCCCGAATGCCCAGACACCCAGCGTAGGAAGACGGTGGAAGGCTGTAATGCGGAGACCGCCTGCTCGACCTCTCGTTGGAGGGAAGGGGGTAAGGTGCGGTTTTGTATGTGGCGGATAGCGGCGTAGGAGTCGGAGTAGACTGTATACTCTGGGAGAAAAGGAAGGGAGGGAAATGACCGTAGGGCGTGGACAATCGCGAGGACTTCTAGCGACAGTACACCTGGAGGGTGTAGGTATGGCCCACTGGTGTGGGTTTCAGGTGCCGTAAGGTGAGGATGGTAGAGAGGCCACAGGAACCTCGAGGAGCCACGAAAGAGGCATCCGTGTATGCAACTCGCTGGGTCTCAAAAAGAGGTGAGTGATGTTGCGCGGCCGCGTGACGGCGGCCGGCATGCAAGACGGGGGACATATTGGACGGAAGAGGAAGGATACGAAGGTTGGGAGCCGGAGAGGATATTGGAGAAGGGAAAGTGGAAACGGGGATGGGAAGGATGCGCGCTTGGGCGAGTATCCATTGACCCTGACGGGTATGGGAAAGCCTGGCAAGCTGGGAGTCCCTTTGGAGGGAGAGGAGAGAACGGAGAGGATGGAAGAGGCCAGTAGCGAAGAGTTTAGCGGTAGAGGTCGTGATAGGTAGATTGAGAGCTGCTTTGTAGAGGCCTAGGAGGGCGGTTTCAAGGGTGTTAAGTTGTGTATGAGTGAAAGGAACGTAAGGCACATAGTACAGGAACTTGTTTAGGGAGAGCGCATGGGCAACCCGGCATGCATGGGCCTCATGAAGACCAGAATGTCGAGTGACCACGCGCCGCAGGAGGTGGGTTACCGATTGGCAGGTCTTTACGGCGTGGTGGAGAGCTTGTACATTCTTGGCCGCATGCAGAGGAAAGCCAAGAACTTTGCATTGTTGTACGATAGGAATAGGAGAGCCAGAAAGACGAAGGGAGATGAGACAATTATGCGAGCGATGGTACGGGGAGTGATTGAGCAGAAGTACACATGGTGCATCAACTGCATCAACTTTGCACAAATTGCTCTTACAACTGTGCTGCTAAGTGCTCTAATGTGTCAAGTACTGCATGATGGTACCTGAACTTTCGTGTATTCCTAGCCACATCAATAACATTTCACATACACTGTCATTTTCGACACCTTTCACTACATTTAGTTCATTGATATTTGTTTTCACATCCTACAGCTTTTACTTAGACACTTCTGTTGAGTAAATTTTGTGGCAAAATTCGTGCATACAGAGTTTGTGTCAAAGAAGTGGCATCTGACTTTTGACATATGTGTCCTTTGTGTATTTTATTCATTTTTGCTGTTGGGTATTTTTTCATTTATGTTTAAGATTACCTCAAAAGACAGATGTACTGCTTTAGGCCACATGCATGAAAAATGATGTTTGTATTGTTTATTTTTAATTCACTACAACATCATTTCACTCTTGTGCATTATGCAAGCTCACTAATAAAGTATTACTGTGAAGCCAAGTTTGAAGGATTATGTCATTTTTACATCAGGTGAAATGTATACTCGACTATTTCTGTGCCTAGAAGACACTGCAAGAGTTCAGTGTACATTTCGTTTAATGTGTAATACCACACGTGAACCTTCTGTGAATGTTTCAAGAGTGTTAGCTGTAATGTTATCTTAACGTATAGGCCAATGTTATGCATACATTGTAACAATATTTTATGAATGTTTAATTCTAGCGTTATTCTAACGTGTAGCTGAATGTTATGCATACATCGTATAAACGTTTTCAAGTGAATGCTTATTTAAGTTCAGTGACTAAAATTTATAAAACGTGTTCGTCATGCACATTGAGTATTTAAAGGAAACGAATTAAACAATATTTTTCCTAACGTTCAAGCTGAACATAATAACTAACGTTTAAATAGCTCTATGGTGCATACCTGAGGCCGAGTCCGTGTTGTTTCTGGTTCCACTAGAGCAGAGTATCGGGGGGGGCGAGTGCTGTTTTAAGAGGCGCGCCATCCAGTCCACGTCCTGGGGCCCGCAGCAAACCACTTTATCTCAATCAAGAGGTGCAACACAGTATATTTTTTAAATTTATTTCCTTCCTTTTTTCGTGAAACTCAGTCGCCACGGAGAAACACACCACACGTACTGTACGTGCTCGCGCTGCCTTGCATTCGTCAACACGTATGCATGACAAATCCTGCGTCTATGCTCCGGAAAGATGGTGCATACAAACACTGCAGGGACTATCCAATATGTGCATCAGACGCGTGTTTTAGCAGAACTCGAGCCCGTAGCAAATCATGTATGCACGCATCTGAAAACGAAGCACTAGCAAGTATTAAAGCTTACAGTTACTTTGATACAGGCGTAGGGAGTGTAATATATGGATGTGAACGTTTAAAATTGCCCTCTATTAACAAGATGCACTGAAAACGGCAGCCGTACGTGAAGAAAGTGACAAAAAACTTACACGTGAATGTTCTTCCGGGCTTCTCAAACGCTGCGTGCAGCCGAAGTGACGCGCGAAGTCACCGTTGCCTTCTCAGATATTTAGATCTAGGAAAAAAACTTACAACATATCCACGGAGTGAGATGATGATGGGGCGACCGCTCGGGAGGTTCATCGGAGATCGGTCCGAGTTTCCTGATTAATTTAGTTAACGCGCACGCTACAATCCTCATGTTCAGCTATACACAAGTGAAATTCTCCACCGGCAATTCAGTGCAAGTCAAATCCGGTGGCCCATATATATATATAATATATATATAGATAATATTATATATATATATATAATATTGTCACGGTGCTCAGAGATGAGGACAACGACGATCGCTAGGGAGACGACGAAGGCGACGTAGTGGGATAGCCTCTCACCCTGTGATTGGGCCTGTGCCGGCGATATCGTTCCTGTTATTAAAACGGCCTTCCCATTCAGCCTTTTATCTCTGCTCGTTCCATCGTGGTGGAGGTGCTGGGTAGTGAACAAGACGGAACTCCGCAGCGGCCTTGTCCTCGGCCGTCCTACCATGCCGACAGACGACCAGGCCGACGGGTATGCCATGGCATCTGCACCCGCGCCGTCAGCCCCCGCAACGCAGGCACCTGCAACGCCGCCACCGCCGGTCGTCCTGACTCACCCGCGCGATCCCGGGAATTTCTCCGGTAAGGATACCGAGAACGTCGAGGAATGGTTGGTCCTTTACGAACGCGTCGCAGCGCACAACCGGTGGGACCCGACACTCATGCTTGCCAATCTGGTCTTCTACCTCAAGGGCTCGGCACGCCTCTGGTATGATACCAACGAGGAAGAACTGACGAGCTGGGATTTGTGCAAGCAGAAGTTGCGCGATTTATTCGGCCCACTCGCTGGCGGCAAGTGCGCTGCTACGAAAGATCTATCTTGTCGGGCTCAGACGGCTACAGAGTCTTACGTGTCGTATATCCTTGACGTCCTAGCTCTGTGCCGCCGCGTCGATTCCAGCATGTCCGAAGCTGACAAAGTGGGCCATATTCTGAAAGGCATCGCCGATGACGCATTTAACTTGCTGGTAGTTAAAGACTGCTCTACCGTCGACGAAATTATCAGCGAGTGCAGACGTTTCGAGGGCGCGAAGAGCCGTCGCATCACGAAGCAGATCATGCGGCTCCCCAACACGGCCGCTACGTCGTCGTGCGAAGACGCTTATTCCTCCCTTCAGCCGACCACCTCAGATAGCGTTCTGCGCATTGTGCGGCGTGAAATCGAGGCTGCATCACCTTCTTCCTTTGTGCGCCCTTCGGAGGATACCCAGCCGACGATTTCTCTTATCCAGGCAGTCGTCCGAGATGAGCTTGCAAACGCAGGCATTCAACCTGTGTGTTCCGCGACTCGCCCTCCGACTCGACCTACTGCTCCATTTCATCGACCACCACCGACGTTTCTGCGCTACCGCGATCCGGCCCAATGGCGTACACCTGATGACAAGCCTATATGCTTCACATGTAACGGCGTAGGGCATATCTCCCGCTATTGCCCTTATCGTCAGCCGTCGTATTCGCGCCCTCCGTATTACGCACAACGTTCATCATTTAGCGCTGCTCCTGAACCGACCTACCGTGAACCTATGTATCGTGAGCAGACCTATCGTGGCCCGACGTACCGCGACCTTCCGATGTACGCCAGGGCATCAAGCCGGTCACCTTCACCGAACGATCGTCGCTCCCGCTCGCCTCTTCCCCGCCGTCCATCGCCGCACCCCTCCGTACGCTCACCTCAGGAAAACTGAAAAATGCAGCTCCCGGAGGTGACGTTGCATTGGAACCCCGACCTGTAAATCCTCTACTTACATTGCCGACAGACCAGAACCTAATCGCCGTACAAGTTCACGCCCTACCAGTAACCGCCCTGATCGACACCGGTGCCCACATCTCAGTTATGAGTGCTGCCCTCCGAAAGCGGCTCAAGAAAGTACTTACACCTGCCGAAACCCGCACAGTGCAAGTTGCAGACGGAGGAATGCCCGCAGTGCTGGGAATGTGTACCGCCCGTGTAAGTGTTGGTGGTCACCACGCGTCCGTATTGTTTCATGTACTTGAACACTGCCCTCACGACGTAATCCTTGGCCTCGATTTTTTGTCCACTCACTCGGCTATAATTGACTGCTCGGCTGGCGTGGTCCAACTCGATTTGCCAGATATTCCCAGCGTCCCCGACAATGTAGAGACCCAGCTCTGTTCTGCTGACTTTGTTCGCCTGCTGCCTCAAGCAGTTACTTATATTACTGTTCGGCCTAACCCCTCTGTACCGGATGGCGACTATGTGGTCACCCCTTCTGTCAGTGCCTTACTCTCGCACAGCATTTCGTTTCCTCACACCATTGTGACCATCTGGGCAAACACAACTTACCTTCCGCTCCTGAACTTTAGTTTCTGTCCTCAGGTCCTACCCCAAGGCATATCCCTTGCCACGCTTTCGCCGTCACACGAGTACCAACTTGCAGCCCTTTCGCCTCACCCATCTCGTGCCAGCTCTTCAGCCGACTCCAACGTTGTTCCCGCAACATCTCGTGCAGCACCCGGCGACATCACCAAGATGATAGCCCACGACCTGTCGCCCTCCCAGGCCGACGACCTCCGTGATCTGCTCACGAGCTATGCCGACATTTTTTACTTTGAAGGTCGACCTTTGGGACAAACATCCCTTGTGCAGCATCGCATACATACGGGCGATGCAGCGCCTATTCACAGACGGCCTTATCGCGTCTCACATGCCGAACGCCGAGTGATACAGCATGAAGTCGACAAGATGCTTACCAAGGGCATCATAGAACCGTCCTCGAGTCCGTGGGCTTCTCCTGTTGTTCTGGTTAAAAAGAAGGATAACACCTGGAGGTTCTGTGTGGACTATCGGCATCTAAACAAAATAACCAAGAAAGACGTCTATCCACTGCCACGCATAGATGACGCATTAGATTGCCTACACGGTGCGACTTATTTTTCGTCAATAGACCTTCGCTCTGGTTACTGGCAGATTGCCGTCGACGACATGGACCGTGAGAAGACCGCGTTTGTAACGCCAGATGGCCTTTATCAGTTCAGAGTCATGCCGTTCGGTCTGTGCAATGCCCCAGCCACCTTCGAGCGCATGATGGACACGCTCCTACACAGCTTTAAGTGGTCCATCTGTCTTTGTTATCTCGACGACGTCATCGTGTTCTCTCCGACCTTCGACACGCGCCTTGAGCGCATTTCGTCTGTTCTTTCAGTTTTCCGTGCTGCTGGACTACAGCTGAATTCTTCCAAGTGCCACTTTGGTCGCCGCCAAATTACTATTCTCGGTCACCTCGTCGACGCGTCCGGCGTGCGTCCTGACCCTACCAAAGTTCGTGCTGTCCTCGATTTCCCTACTCCGACCTGTGTCAAAGACGTCTGAAGTTTTGTAGGCTTGTGCTCTTACTTCCGTCGCTTTGTCAGAAATTTTGCTTACATTGCTCAGCCTCTGACCGATCTTCTGAAGAAAGGCGTGCCCTTTTCTTGGGGTCCTGAACAAGCCGACGCCTTCGCACGCCTTATCGCCGTGCTCACCAGCCCGCCAATTCTTGCACATTACGACCCATCTGCGCCAACAGAGGTCCGGACAGATGCTAGTGGGCATGGAATTGGCGCTGTTCTAGCCCAGTGTCAACGCGGACACGACAGAGTTATTGCGTACGCCAGTCGCCTGCTTTCACACGCGGAACGCAATTACACTATTACAGAGCGTGAGTGCCTTGCACTTGTGTGGGCGGTGACCAAATTCCGGCCATACCTCTATGGCCGGCCTTTCACCGTTACCACAGACCACCATGCTCTCTGCTGGCTTTCGACCCTTAAAGATCCAACGGGTCGTCTAGGTCGTTGGGCCTTACGTCTGCAAGAATTCGACTATACGGTGGTGTACAAGTCCGGTAGGCTGCATCAGGACGCCGACTGCTTGTCTCGCCACCCCGTCGACACTTCGGACTCTCATAATGCAGCTTCTGGGATCTTCACGCTCGATGCTTTCTTGAACTTCGGTCAAGAGCAAGAACGTGATGCATCATTGCGTGATGTCATCCTCTGCCTACGCTCTGACCCCTCTGACCCTTCCCTTCGCATGTTTCTCATCATAGATAACGTCTTATACCGCCGAAACATGCGCCCCGACGGGCCAGAACTGCTGATAGTTGTTCCCTCTCATCTGCAGTCGACTGTACTCGAGCAGCTCCATGATGTGCCTACTGCGGGACACCTTGGTATTTCCCGGACGCACGACCGTGTCCGGCGACGATTTTTCTGGCCTGGGCTCTACCGTTCCGTGCGTCGTTATGTCAATGCCTGCGAACCATGCCAGCGTCGTAAAAGGCCAGCTCTCCTTCCGGCCGGACTTCTCCAGCCGATTGACATACCACCTGAACCGTTTTACCGTGTTGGCCTGGATCTGTTAGGCCCTTTCCCTACTTCGCGATCAGGAAATAAGTGGATTGCCGTTGCGACAGATTATTCAACCCGCTTCGCCATCACTCGGGCCATTCCGACCAGTTGCGCTACCGACGTCGCGGACTTCCTCCTGCAAGACGTCATTTTGCACCATGGAGCTCCTCGGCAACTTCTTACTGACAGAGGCCGCTACTTTTTGTCTAAGGTTGTTGAAGATCTCCTTCGCTCTTGTGCCACGAAACACAAATTAACGACGGCTTATCACCCTCAAACGAACGGCCTCACGGAACGCCTGAACCGAACACTTACCGATATGCTGTCTATGTATGTTTCGTCAGATCATCGAGACTGGGACGTCGCCCTTCCATTTGTGACGTTCGCCTATAACTCGTCACGCCACGACACCGCTCTATACTCCCCGTTCTATCTCGTGTATGGACGGGAACCGACCTTGCCGTTTGACACGCTCCTGCCAACTGATACAGATTCGCCCTCTGAATATGCTCGCGACACTATTGCTACGGCTGCCAAGGCACGCGAAATTGCCCATCGTCGGCTATCTGCGTCGCAGGACAGACAAAAGCATATGTACGACAACCGTCATCGTGACCACAGGTTCTCTGCGGCGACCTCGTCCTTCTTTGGACTCCTTCACGGCGTGTCGGCCTCTCTGAAAAACTTCTCTCCCGCTACTCCGGCCCCTACCGCATCGTCCGACAAGTCACTGATGAAACTTATGAAATTGCTCCAGCCGATGCTTCGCCGTCATCTACGTCATGCGATGTCGTCCATGTGGGTCGCCTCAAGCCATACCATGCCATTCCGACCTAGCAGGCGCCGGGTCGGCGCTTTTGCCGCCGGGGGTAATGTCACGGTGCTCAGAGTTGAGGACAACGACGATCGCTAGGGAGACGACGAAGGCGACGTAGTGGGATAGCCTCTCACCCTGTGATTGGGCCTGTGCCGGCGATATCGTTCCTGTTATTAAAACGGCCTTCCCATTCAGCTTTATATCTCTGCTCGTTCCAATATATATATATATATATATATATATATATATATATATATATATATTATATCTCTGCTCGTTCCAATATATATATATATATATATATATATATATATGGGTTGCCGGTGAACGCTTCTCCAACGCGAGCAGTCGGTATTTCTCAATCAAGAAACTCGCTAGGAGACGCTGCCTGCGTCAGCGTTGTTGGGACGCGTGTACGCGCGGTGGGAGCAGACACAACCGCGCGGCGTGAATCCCAATCATCAACTGAGTTTATTCGGGTTCTCTCTGGTGGTTCCGGAGAGCAGCGGAGGGTGGCGCTGCCTGGAGGCTTGGCTTGGCTGCCGCCACAGCACTCTCCCCTTAGTGAGTTGCTGAACGGAGTTAAAGGTCCAGGCGAGTGGGTGCTCTTGATAGCCGTCCGCTGTGCGTCAGCCGGGAGGGCACCTCGTGGGCTTGGGCTGGCATTCAAGCTGGGGGTCCTGGCGATGATTCCCTTAGCGGAGGCAACACGGCGTCGTCACGGTCCATGCGTGCTGGCTTGATGCGGTCCAGCGACACAACCTCCTCACGACCGCTTCTCTTGATGGTGAATTGTTTGTTGCCGCGGCGGAGGACTTTAAACAGCCCATCGTAGGGTGGCTGAAGAGGTCGCCGAACCACGTCGTGTCGTACAAACACATATGGGCACGATGTGAGCTGCGGGTCGGCGTGCACCACACGCGACCCTGGGGGCCGTGGAGGTACCGCGCGCAGTTTGCTCATGACGTTGCGTAGGCGAAGTGCATAGTCACTGCAAGCTATGGATGCCTCCTCCGAGCCGCGCGCAAGGAACTCTCCCGGCAGGCTGAGAGTCGTGCCGTAGACCAACTCAGCGGCGCTGCAGCCAATGTCCTCTTTCAAGGTGGACCTTATACCCAAAAGAACGAGTGGGAGGGCCTCCACCCAGTTGTGTTCCTCGGTTGCCGTGAGCACAGCCTTCAGCTGGCGGGATGGTACGCCGTCGTACGTATGCGTGAGGTGCCCATGAGCTGACTGATGGCAGTGAAAAGTGCTGATTCGAACTGTCGGCCGCGGTCTGTTGTTATCGTGGAGGGCACCCCGAAACGGGCTACCCAGTGGTGCAGGAAAGCACTCGCAACCGTCTCGGCAGTGACGTCCGCGATAGGGATGGCCTCCGCCCAAGCGGGTGAGCCTGTCGACACAGGTCAGCAGGTAAACCTTTCCGTGGCAGGGTGGCAGTGGGCGGACGGTGCCCAGGTGGACATGATCAAAGCGAGAATCCGGAGTGGGGAGTGTTCCCAGTGCTGTCGAGGTATGGCGTATCTTTGAGCGCTAGCAGGCTACACATTCACGTGCCCAGCGTCGGACGTCCCGATTTACGCCTGGCCAGACAAATCTTGCTGTCATCAGTCTTTGGGTGGCTCTAATCCCCGGATGAGACAGTCTGTGCAAGGACTCGAACACATGGCGACGGAGGCTCGCAGGCACGAACGGGCGCGTTCTACTGACGCTTGTGTCACAGCAAACCTTGTCCTCGGATCCGGGAATTGGGATCCACTCAAGATTCAGGGCAGTGGTCGTGGTCAACAGGTGTTTCAGTTCGCAATCATCACGTTGAGCGGCTGCCAAAGCGGGAAAATCAACCTGTGGTGTGGGCATGATGGCGTTGACAGGATTCCGAGAGAGGGCGTCCGCTACCTCATTGTCGCCGCCTTTGACGTGGCGGATGTCAGTCGTGAACTCTGATATATAGGACATTTGGTGCCGTTCACGTGCTGTGTGCGTTCCACCATCAGAGCTTAGCGAGCGCAATGCATAAGTAAGCGGCTTGTGGTCGGTGAGGACGAAAAACTCTACACCTTCCAGGAAATGGCGAAAATGTCGTATGGCAGCGTACACGGCCAGCAGTTCTCTCCCGAAGGTACTGTAGCGGCGCTCGGTAGGGGTTAGCTTCCTCGAAAAGAAGGAAATCGGGCGCCAGATTCCCCCAACGAGCTGCAGCCCCAACGGCTGTATCGGAGGCATCCACCATCACACTCTGCGGGACACCGGACCTGGGGTATTCAAGCAGTGCGGCGTTTGCCAAGGCGTCCTTGACCTCGCAGAAGGCTTCTTTTTGCTTCTTGAGACCAGGAGAGGGTGTCTGAGCCATTTCGTGAAGTGGCCAGCAGGTCGTGGAGAGGTTCAAGGATCTGGGCGCAGCGGGGAATGAAACAGCGGTAGAAGTTTACCAAACCCAGAAATTCCCGAAGCTGGCGCTTGGCGGTCGGCTGTGGAAATCCTTGCACGGCTTCAACCTTATTGGGTTGAGGAAGAACTGCTGAGGCAGAGATGACGTGTCCAAGAAACGAGAGCTGTCGCCCGCCGAGCTCGCATTTGGCCATGTTCACGACCACGCCATGCTCCACTAAGCGTTGGAAGACGATGCGCAGATGATTCGGGTGCTCTTCCAGAGTGCTGCTCGCGACTAGCAAGTCGTCAAGATAGGCGTGGCAGAAGTTGAGACCGCGTATAGCACCGTCCATGAAACGCTGGAATGTCTGACCCGCGTTTCGGAGTCCGAATGGCATTCGGAGAAATTCGAAAAGTCCGAAAGGCGTTGCGATGGCGGTCTTTGGGACGTCCTCCGGGGCAACGGGAATCTGATGGTATGCCCGCACCAGGTCAATCTTCGAGAAGATAGTGGCACCGTGAAGCCTCGTCGTGACATCGTGTATGTCATGACTGCCTACGTCGTGACATCATTTCCTGTCATGACTGCCTACCTCCTACTCGCCAGTATGACTACGTAGCTATGGATCCAGTGATAGTTGAAACTGCTGGCGTTGCGAAGCTAATCGATTCCCTGAATCAAAACTCATCGCCTGGTTACGACTCTATTAACGCGAAATTTCTAAAAAATACAAACGCCATTAGTTCTATTATCTTAACCAAACTTTTTCAGCAATCGCTGGATACGTCTGCTCAACCTAGCCAATGTAAAATCGGGAAGGTGGTTCCACTGCATAAATCAGGTAACAAAAATCTACCAGCCAATTATCGCCCCATCTCACTCTCGAGTACTTGCTGTAAGTTGCTCGAACATATAATTTTCAAACATCTTGTTAACTTCCTTGAATCAAATGCATTTTTCACACCAGCTCAGCATGGCTTTAGAAAAACATTTTCATGTGAAACTCAGCTTGCAATCTTTACGCATAAATTACATCGTATTCTCGATCGTTCATCATTTGCAGATTGTATTTTTTTAGACTTCGCTAAAGCTTTTGATAAGGTCTCTCATAAACTTTTACTTTATAAACTAAGACAGCTGAACCTTGACACTAACATCCTAAAGTGGATTGAATGTTTCCTATCTAATCGCACTCAATTTGTTACCGCAAACGGCCATAACTCACCACTTCGAAGCGTAACTTCCGGTGTACCGCAAGGTTCAGTGCTCGGGCCTCTTTTATTTCTCATTTATATTAATGACCTCCCTTCCTCTCTATCATCCCACGTTCACTTATTTGCTGATGATTGTGTTATCTTTCGTGAAATGACTAATGCACAAGATCATAACCACCTTCAGTCGGATCTAACCACTGTAGCTAATTGGTGTAAAAATTGGTTAATGGAACTAAACGTTAGCAAATGTAAAGTGATGCATGTATCCCGAATAACTAACAGCATGCATACATATTATTTAAACAATGTTCCCTTGGAAGTGGTTAACTCTTACAAATACCTAGGTGTGCACATCGCTGCTAACTTATCTTGGAATGTTCATACCGGCTATATAATTAATAATGATAACCGCATGCTTGGTTACCTGCGCCGTCACTTTTCAACTGCCCCTTCATCCCTAAAAAAGCTTCTTTATACTACCCTTATACGTCCGAAACTAGAATATGCATGTGCTGTTTGGGATCCTGCCACTGATAAACTCATCAATTCATTAGAACTCGTTCAAAATAATTCAGTTCGTTTCATCTTACGTAATTATAATAGAACTGCAAGTGTGTCTGCCATGAAAACTAACCTTTCGCTTAATTCACTTTCTTCTCGTCGCAAAATCTCACGTTTAGTTCTTTTTCACAAGCTATACCATCATTCAACACTCCGCAATGATTTCATTTTTCAGCCACAGTACGTATCGCCTCGTATCGACCATCGTTATAAGGTTGGTGTCGAATCATGTCACACTAAAACGTTTTTGCAGTCATTTTTCCTTCGGTCATCCACGGAATGGAACCACCTTCCTGATGAAATCGTATCCATTCACGATACCCAAAGGTTTCGAGCGTCTTTAGCTAACATTGTATAATCGAAGCAATTTTCCTACTATATGTTTGTAACCTGAGTGCATTTTGTATTTTGTTGTTACCATTTTTCTGTCATTCTTTTGTACCAATTTCTTACGACGAGCTAAAACTGTATAATTGAGAAGCCTTTGTACTTGACCGTTCTGTTTATTTTATTGTTTTCATTTGCTGTAACCCACTCCCCTCTTTAATGCCTTTGGCCCTGAGGGTGATAATAAATAAATAAATAAATAAATGTGCGGTACCGGGTACCTGTCTGGAGTCGTTACCCGGTTCAGCGCCCTGTAGTCCGGTCGCCTGTCTCCCGGTGTTGACTAGGGCACCATATGGAGTGGAGATGCCCAGGCGCTCGACGAGGGTCTGATGATCCCTAGCTCCAGCATGTGTGCAAATTCTTGTTGGGCGACCTTCAACTTCTCCGGAGACAAACGGCGAGGCCGCGCGTGCACGGGTGGGCCGCTGGTGGCGATGTAGTGGCGTACCTCGTGCTTCGCCGCTGCACTGGCTGGCGGCTGCCTCATCAACTCGGGAAACTCGTGCGGAATGCGAGTAAAACGTTCTGCACCGGACGGCCCGAGCAGAGTGGGGCTCAGCGGAGGGTGTTTCGAGGGATTGCCTTGCACAGTTGCCTGCGACACGGGATCGTGAAGGCGCCGGTTGCGCACATCGACGAGAAGGCCGAAATGCCGAAGAAAATCCTCACCCAAGATGGCGAACTTCAGTGCTGCCACGATGAAAATCCACCGGAACGTTCCATTCAAGCCTAAATTGAGTGGCAGCGAGCGATGTCCGTAGGTGGCGATGGTTGTGTTGTTGACCGCCTGAAGGGGGGACGCGCTGGGGACACGGCGATAAGTGGACCCAACCGGCAACACGCTCACCTCAGCGCCGGTGTCCACGAGGAATCGAAGGCCACTGTCGCGGTCCGTGAGGAAAAACACTGATGGACGACGTTCGGGGGCGTCTGGGACACTGGTCGTCCTCAGTGCCGGCCGCTCCCGTTTCCCGCATGGTCGCAAGGAGGGATGCATTTGCGAGCAGCGTTGCCATGCTTCCTGTGATACCAGCAGGTTCTTTGTCGCGCTGCTGGACGCTGGCGCTCCTCGGGAGTGCTGCGGGCCTGCATCGCTGCGGCGGTATCGGCGAGGCGGGATATCTGTTCCCGGATGTCATGCAGTGCGGTCGTAGGCGCGCGGCAGGCGATGTCTGGCTGCAGCGCCGCGACGGACTTCGGAGCGACCGCCAGCACAGAGTCCGCGAGCTCGGCGAGTTGAGACAGGCGTTTGTCGGCGGCCGAGGCGAGGACCATGCGCACGTTGACCGGGAGTCGCTGTAGGAAGAGCTCGCGAAGCAGTCTGCTGTCGGCATCGGTGGTGGTTGCGCCGTCCGTGTGCAACATCTGCCTCATGTGGCGCAACAATTGGCTGGGCGTCCGGTCCCCGAGCTCGGTGTGGTGCAGTAGCTGCTGCAGTCGCTGAGGCTCCGACGGCGTGAGGCGGCTGATGAGCAGCTGTTTCAGCGTTGTGTACGCGTTCTCTGCAGGTGGAGCGACCAGCAGATCGCGTATTTCGCTCGCTATTGCCGGTGGGAGGCTAGCGACCACGTGGTGGTACTTTGTTAGCTCAGCGGTAATACGACGAGCGGTGAATTGTGACTCCACCTGCAGGAACCACAGCTGCGGGTCCGCTGTCCAAAACGGCGGGAGCCTGATGTCGACGGCGGAGATGGTCAGTGCGTCAGCGGTGGTCTCCATGGCGTCGATCGCTTGAAAAAGGCGGTAAGCCTCGTCCGGGTCACCACTGTTGGGACGCGTGTACGCGCGGTAGAAGCAGACACAAAAGGACAGAAAGTTGAGCGAGTTGGTAACAGTCCATAATCAAAAGAAGAGGCGTGCAGGACACGGACACAAGGAGAGCAGTGAACAACACGAACGCCGGCGTTCTTGTTGTTCACTGCTCTCCTTGTGTCCGTGTCCTGCACGTCTCTTCTTTTGATGAAGCAGACACAACCGCGCGGCGTGAATCCCAAACATCAACTGGCTTTATTCGGGTTCTCTCTGGTGGTTCCGGAGAGCAGCGGAGGGTGGCGCTGCCTGGCGGCTTGGCTGGACGCCAGGTATTGTGTTCGGGACGTGCTGGACGACGGACGTGCGTAGCGAGAGCTGCCGGAAAACGCCAATTGATAAGTGTTTCTTCATGATTTTTCGTTGAGTTTTTACAGTGGATAGCAGAGGAAAGTAGTCTTTTCTTTCTTGTGGTGTTTTTTTTCGAATATCTCATCCGCGTACGTGCTTTTTTTTTTCTCGAGACCACGTGGTCGGCCTTTACTAGCTGGGGCTGTTTGAGTTAGGTTTTTGTCCTCGGGCGAGCGATGGCTAAACATACCAGGAAGACCACGGGCGATGGTGAGATGGTACAGTGCGAGGAATGCAAGCGTTGGTGTTACATAGATGAGACGGCCTTCGCGAGTTTAGCCGACGCCCAGAAGGCTAGCTTTACGTGCAGGCTGTTCAGCGTATGGAGAGGGAATGGGCGGCTAGCGTCGAGGAGCTGAAGGGAGAGCTGAGGATGGAACGAGAGCGGGGGACTGAGCTCCAAGCACAGGTAGGAGAGGCACTTCAGCGTGAGAAAGCTAACACCGATCTGCTGGAGCGAATGATGAGGGAACTGAAGCAGGAACGGGAAAGGCGGACCGAGCTCGAAGAGCGGGTAAAAGTGCTAATTGCGCCTGATACCGACTCCGAACGGTGTGAGACGAAGGAAAATGGCGACACAGAGTCTCAGTCAGATACAGGCAGAGACAAGAAGGGACATCTTGAGGCCTCAGTAGAGAAGGGAGCTACTGGTGACTGCACGACGGCTCCGCGAAGCTACGGCGAAGTAGCGCGGCAGTCCTCAGGTGGGGTGGTACACGGAGTATCAACTGGGGGCTCGGTGCCACGAGTCAGGGACGCACAGTGGATGGGAACCTAGCAGGAGCGAACCGGGGGACAACAACCGCAAGTGGGAAGCGAACGATTGTGGCGTAGAAGGGTCCTAGGGGTGGGGGACTCCAACGTAGCTAGGGTGGAGGAGGGCGTCCTCGCGAGAGTGAAGGCAGACAGGAGGGTGAGAGTGGAGGCCCAGTAAGGGAAGTGCATGGTGGATGCAATGGCCAAAGCTCGTGAAGTGGTGGGAGACCGCATGGAAGGTGAAAACCTCGTCATTATCCATGCTGGTCTCAACGATGTGCTGAAGGGAAGGAGCCAGAACATTCAGAGGCAGAGGCTGGGGTGCGAAAACTTAGGGAAGTCTCTGAGAGCGTGCAAATAACCATATGCACAATCCCAGAGGTCCAGGGGCAGTTTAGCGGGATGGAAAGGAGGGTGGTTGAGGCTAACCGCGTCATCAGGGGCATGAGCCGGCAACTCGGGTACAGCATTATGGATGTGAACCGAGACGTGAACGAACTCGGCTGCCGCCCTTTTGCATGGGATGGCATTCACTACAGTGGTGCCATGGGTAGGAGATTAGGTAATAGGATGGGTTGCCAAGCCACAGCTTTTTTAGGGGGGCCCAGAGCCCTGATACCACCGGTGTAGACAACAATGATTCCACAGAGGCACAAATATTGAGGAAATGCATAGCCCGTAGGAGAGGGAATCGATATAAACACAAGGGCCGAGCTAATTCAGACATAGGGTATATTAAGATGCAGGGTGGCAGGAATAGGCTGAAGTGGGAAGAGATAGAGGAGCAGCTAAGGCAGGAGAAACTAATGATATACGGGTTTGTGGAGACACATCTTAGGGATATGGAGCAACCACCTTGTAATCCGGACTATGCATGGGAATACTGCAATAGAACAGAGGGCAGCAGAAAGGGGGGCGGAATTGGGGCATTCATTCATAAAAGTACGAGTTGGGAAAGGGTCAAGCAGGAGTGGAAAGAACATTTATGGCTAAAAGGGAAAATGGCAGGGCAGATGACACTCCTTGGCTTTGTATACCTGTGGACAGGAGCAAATGCCGAAGAGAAAAACCTAGAAATGATACGGTGCCTAGAAAATGACATTAATGAACTAGGAGAAGGGTGCGCGATAATTATAATCAGAGACATGAATGCGCACATAGAAGATATCGATGGGTACACAGACCCAACAGGCAACATGCTACTGGATATGTGTGAAAGGCATGATCTGGTCATTTGCAACAGCACTGAGAAGTGTGAAGGGCAAATAACATGGGAGGTAGGAAGGCTGCAGTCCACTACATCACGCACTGATGTCGCATAGGATGTATAATAGGCTAAGTGTAATGCTCATAGATGAAGATGGCTCCAGAAGCCTAGGTAGTGATCACAAACGCATCAGGCTCAGTTTTGGAAAAGAAATTAAAATAGGAAGAAGGCAAGACGAACAGCCACGGGGGGACTTCTACTCAGAAAGGCAACTGGAAGCAGCCGCTAAACAAATTGAGAAAATAATCTCCAAGGATACAAAAACAGAATGGACCTACACAAATGTAACTAGACTGTTTGAGCTGGAGCTTGCTAAAGTACGAGTCGGGTCCAAAGGGAAACTGAGACACAAACCCAAGAGCTGGTGGGATGAGGAGGTTAAGAGGGCCATAGTGAAACATCAGGAAGCCTCCAGGGAACACAGATATTCCAAGCAGAGGGGCGAACCTGAAGATGATACCAAACGAAAATGGGATAACTTCTTAAGCTGTAGGAGGGAGGCGTCCCACATGATCAATGAGAAGATTAGAAAAAAGGGGTCCCAATGGTTGGCAGAAGTATACAAAAAGGACAAAAAAGCAGCGTCGAAGTTTTGGAATCATCTCAATTCCTTGAGCGATAAGACAAACCTAGAGCAGAGATTTATAACTACATCTCAGGGTGTCAAGCTAGAAGGGGATGAGGCAATGGAGTATATAAGAACAATGACAAAAAAATTTAAAGAGCAAGGACGCACGGCGTCTACCTTAATGGACAATGAGAGATCAATTAGCACACTGGCTCTACTTGAACAACGTGAATGGGAAAGAGCAGAGAAGAGGGTTCCTAGTACCACATCAACAGGCCCTGATGGCATCCCAATTATGCTAATAAAGAAATTGGGTCCAAAGTCTAAGCAAATAATAAGAGAGACAGCGAGCAAAACAATACTGGATGGTGAAGTCCCCGAGGGGTGGAAACTAAGCAGGATGAGCATGGTCTAGAAAGGAAAGGGGGCCAAAGCTGACATTAACAACTACCGTCCCATAACAGTGACATCAGTGGTGCACAGGCTGGTAATGCAGATTATCAAGGAAATACTGCAGGCATGGGTAGAGGATGAGAGGGTGCTGGGGGAACTACAAAATGGGTTCCGAAAACAAAGGAGGTTAGAGGACAATCTGTTCTCATTGACACAGTGCATTGAGATAGCAGAAAAGGAACACAGGCCCCTCTGGCTGGCATTTCTGGATATCAAGGGGGCCTACGACAGTGTGAACCAAGAGGACCTGTGGGGAATACTGGGCACATTAAATGTGGAAGATGGAGTGGTCAATCTTCTAAAGGAGATCTATAAAAGCAACAAGGTAGTCATAAAATGGGAAGGACAGGAGTCCGAGCCTATAGAGATACAACGGGGGCTTAGACAAGGGTGTCCTCTGTCACCCTTGTTATTTATGCTGTATCTACAAGGATTAGAGGTCAAATTAGAGAGGAGTGGACTAGGCTTCAACCTCTCCTTCAGAAGACAAGGAAAATATGTTGAACAATTATTACCAGCACTGATGTACGCAGATGATATAGTATTAATGGCCGGCAACAAGGAAGATCTGCAAGCATTGATGGACATCTGCGGTAAAGTGGGAGATGAGTTAGGGTTTAAGTTTAGTAAAGAAAAATCAGCAGTCATGGTTTTTAATGATAATGAAGGCGGGGTGAACATATAATACAAGAGGTGACGTTGGAGATAGTGGATAAATACAAATATCTTGGCGTGTGGATAAGCAGTGGGGATGAGTACCTGGGAACACGAAAAATACGTAAGTACTAAAGGTAACAGGAATGCAGCAGTAATGAAAAATAGGGCACTGTGGAACTATAATAGGTACGAGGTGGTGAGAGGGATTTGGAAAGGGGTGATGGTTCCTGGCCTGACATTTGGCAATGCAGTCTTGTGTATGAGACCGGAGGTCCAAGCGAGGCTAGAAATTAAGCAACGGTGTGTAGGCAGGCTAGCACTGGGAGCACATGGCAATACACCAAATGAGGGGGAAAGGGTGACATGGGATGGACATCATTCGAAGGCAGGGAAGCCAGCAGCAAGATAGAATTTGAGGAAAGATTGAGAGAAATGGGGGATGAGCGTTGGGCAAGGAAAGTTTTCAGCTTCTTGTACATGCGGAATGTCGATACAAAATGGAGGAAGCGAACGAGAAAATCGTCAGGCAAATATTTGGACAACAGCAGGATACCAAGCAAAAAGGAGTCATCGGTGAAGAAAAAGGTTAAAGAAACGGAGAGGGACACGTGGAAATTAGGGATGTTTACAAAGCCAGCACTGGAAACCTACAGAACATTCAAGCAGGACATTGCCAAAGAAAAGATTTATGATAATTCTCGGGGTAGCTCGCTGCTGTTTGAAGCCAGGACGGGAGTACTGAGGACTAAGGTGTACCGAGCAAGGTACGAGGGGATCGACACGTTGTGTAGTGCGTGTGGAGAGGAGGAGGAAACGGCCGAGCACTTGATACTTTTCTGTAAAGGACTCCACCCTGTAGTCCAAGGCAATGAGGCAGAATTCTTTAAAGCACTGGGATTCAGGGATAGTGAAGGCAGAATAGACTTTAAGAGGGTAGAAAAGACCAAGAGGAGGTTGTCGGATTGGTGGCTAAAATCAAGACAGGAGTGACAGTTAGACATATATAACACGAGACATTACAGCTAGGTGGCGCGAGCCGCCGCCCGATATAAAGGGTACAGCTTGATACATCCATCCATCCATCCATCCATCCTTGGCTTGGCTGCCGCCACATTGTCTCTCGCGGGTGAGGGCGCGTTCTCCTTCTTTGCGAGCTGGTACAGCGTTCCTCTAAGAAAGGGCGTTTCCATAGCCAACGCGCGCCTTTCGCTCTCTCTCTGTCTCTCACAAGACAGCTGAGGCACGCGCCGGGAGGCACGTGCCGAGGCGAACACCGAGGGCGAGCGCGTGCCGGGAGGCACGCGGGTTACGCCTGACGCGTGACAAGGTTAGACTAAGAGGAGCTTCGCCCCTAAAACAGGACACAGTGTTTAAACACCACGAAACAGCGTCGCGTTGTCTACGCGCTCAGCCGTCTGTGTGGTCGTCTGCTACTGTTTCCTTGAGCAAGATGGCGGCGACAGCTTCACTTTCGGCGGCACGCTTCCACTCCAGAGAAGTAATTACTATAGCCAGGCACTATAGCCCAGCTTTGCCTCTGGAGTCAAAGTTCTTCAATCAAAGTTCTTCAATCATACCAGTTGCCAAACTGTGTTCCGAAATCTGGACAAGCCGACGGCCAAATTGGCGGAGGTTAGCAGACGGTCGCCCCATCTGGGAGCCGTAACTGGAAACGCTACACTCACCGGATCTCGGAGGCGATGTTTATTGCATGAAAGTGGCGGCCACAAACGTTGGAGCACCGTAACAGTTGTTAATGGCTCTCTTATCACGCGGCTAAAGAGGGGCAGAAGAAAGCAGCGAGAGAGAGAGACGCCTTACATTGCAATTCGCCTGCACTCGGATCGTCGACTTGCACCATCCGCTTTTTCGCTTGCAGACGACACGCTCTGCATTAAAGGCCTTCTGCTGCTGTGTTGACACATCGACGCTGTAGTCATGTGAACTGAATACCAGTGGTGTGCGCTTTGTGCTGGATTCCCAATGACACATCGACATTCAGACGAAAAAAAAATTATTCACCGAAAATAATCCGCTGTTCGAAAAGCTTTCTTGTTCTTTCACCAGCGGCCTCGGCAGCCGAACAGACGATTCCCTGCTTCTTTCGTGAGAGCAGTCAGCACGGACAAAACACTTCGTGAACCCTAAGTGTTCGTGCAGAAGCAGAAGCGACGACACAAGGTCAGTGAATTTTCTTGTTCTGGCGAAGACGCCAGGGACGCCAGAATCACGGCGAATTGACGGATTTTCTGTGTGCGCAACATCGTTTGCATAAGGCTCGCTTCATTGACGCGGCGGAGCTTTCTGCGCTCCATTGTAAAATATGTGGCCAACTGAACAGCCGACACAGATTTAAAGGCTCAAACCGACGTTTATTAGCGTCTGCATGAGCCCAGAACGTAAAAAGAATGATGACTCGTCGTCTTCTTCGAACGAGCTCACCAGCTCGCTCGCCTGCAGTTTTTCTTCTTCTTCTTATGCGATGAGCGCGGGAAATTCAACATTCCCGGCCGCGCAGTGGTGTCACGCCTGTAGTTATAGCGGGTACAGTCTTTGTATTGCCCTCGTAGTCACAAGGCCGTCTTGTCGTTTTATCTTGCACGAGCGAACGTGACCATCGTCTCCTTCGTAGACTTCGATCACCCTTGCGAGTTGCCACATTTGACGTGGAAGGTTCTCAGCATGTACGAGTACAACATCGCCTTCCTTAACTTTCTTCGCACTCCCTTTGTCGCAGAAGTGCGCTGATCTTAGTTGGAGCAAGTACTCTTTGGTCCATCGCTTCCAAAAATTTTCTGTCAGGCGCCTTCTGTACTGAAGTCTCCGGGTGGCCTCCTTACGCGTCGAAATCTCCGTTTCCTCGATGCTGCCTTGTGGTATCACCGTGAATCTTCGGCCAATTAACAGATCAGCCGGCGTCAAAGTGCATGGTTGGCCGTCTTCGCATTCAATAAATGTGAGAGGTCTTGAATTGACGATGGCTTCAACTTCCGCGATCACCGTCATAAGCTCTTCGGAATCGAGGCAGGCTCTTCGGAGAATCTTGCGAAGCGGTGTCTTCACAGTTCTTACTAACCGCTCCCACCATCCACCCCACCAAGGAGCGTTGGGCACAATAAACTTCCATTTTATGCCTTTACTGGTCAGGTGTCCGGCGATATCTTCTTGTAACGGCGTGCTGTAAAGCTTTCGCAAGTCCCCTGACGTTTTCTTAAAGGCCTTCGCATTATCTGAATAAATGACCTGGGGAAGTCCCCTTCTGGCACAAAAGCGACGTAAGGCCATCAAGAATGCCTCAGATGTCATGCTGGACAGAAGTTCTAGGTGGATCGCTCTTGAAGTTGCACACGTGAATAGAGCGGTGTAGTTTTTCGTCTCTCCTAACGGTGTTTTCACGAAGAGAGATCCCACGAAAACTACTCCAACCACTTCGAATGCGTGCGTTGGTGTCACGCGATGCTCTCCGAGAGGAGCTATGGGAGCATTTCCTGGGGCAACGGTATATCGTTTGCACAAGTAACATTCTCTCGTTACTTTCTTGACTAGGCTTCGTGCTTTGCACACCCAGAAGCGCTCTCGTAACTGAGTAAGGGTATCACGCACGCCTCCGTGTAGAACTTCGCAGTGGGCTCGGATTGCTAGTAGCCTTGAAAAGTGATGATCACTTGTCAGTATAATCGGGTGCTTAACACCTTGAGATTCCATCCGCATCAAGCGCCCACCAACCCGAAGTATCCGATTTTCGTGTTGGAATGGGTTGAGGCCTGCGATAGACGATGTTTTGTCTATAGAACGCTCTTGATTTCTGCGCTGAAAAATGTGTCTTGTGCGTGTCGAATCCAGTACTGCTCCGCCCTCGATAGCTCCTCTGCAGTGAGGGGACCAGTTTGTTTGTCGTAGCCTTGATGCTTGCAGCCATGGACGAACCACTGCACCCATGCTGTAACTCTCAGAAGCTTGTCATGTCTACTGTAGCGCTCCACTACAAGTAGAGGAGGCGAGGCTTGAGTGGTAAGGGATACTTGAACGATGACTTTCTCCCAATTCACGAGTTCGTCATCCACTGTTCGCACTGGTTGTGATGCCCGCATGTGTTCCGGTTCTTGAAGCCAGCTAGGCCCATGCCACCACAATGGGCTCTTAGCTACCTGGTCGACAGATACTCCTCGTGTCAGCAGGTCTGCAGGGTTGTCGTTACCAGGGCAATACTTCCAAGCGGAAGGCTCGGTTCGCTCTTGTATTTCAGTGACTCTGTTGCGAACGAACTGTTTCCACTTCTGTGCATCCCCTTTAAGCCATGAAAGCGTTATTGTCGAATCCGTCCACATTGTGTAACGCAGCTGGAAGCCCGTAAGTGCGCTGGATATGAAAGTCATCAACCTTGCACTTATCAATGCCCCTAGAAGTTCTAGACGAGGCAAAGTTACCGTCTTTATGGGCGCAACACGTGACATGGCGATTAGTAAGTGCGGTCGTCTTGCTTTGTCAGCCACGACATAGGCCACTGCGCCGTACGCTAACGGACTTGCATCGCTAAAAACGTGCACTTCTAGTTCATGGGGCAGCTTCGCTCTGCTGCTGTTGACGTAGCGCGGAACCTTAATTGACTGAAGCTTTGTCAGCTGGTTCACCCAATCTTGCCATTCTTCTCGTAAATCTTGAGGCAAGCAATCGTCCCAGTTAATTCCGCGTGTCCAGATTCTCTGAAACAATATTCGTACGGACACCGTGTATGGCGCGACGAATCCCATCGGGTCGAACACTCTTGACACTGCTTGTAGAACAAACCTTTTCGTGTCTTTTTTTGCTTTAAGAAAGGCAAGGAGATTGGCCATTGAGAAGCTGAATTCATCGCTCTGGGGACTCTACGAAATTCCCAGTACTTTAACTGAAGCTTCGTGAAGTACAGTCATCTCTTGGCTGGTTGATCGGTTTTCGCCTTCCAATAGGTTCATAAGCTTCGCGGAGTTTGTCGTCCATTTTCGGAGATTCATGCCTGCCGAGAGCATGAGCTGTTGCGCCTCTTTACAAAACTCGGCAGCTTCGTCTTCCATATCAGCTCCTGTCACTAAGTCGTCGACGTAGAACGATTAGCTCAATGTCTTGACAGTCGAGCCCATACTCGGTGGTGCTGTTCTAACGTGATGAAGAATGGTTGCTGTCAGCAGAAATGGGCTGCAGGTCGCTCCAAAAGGTACTCTGGTCATTCTCCATTCCTGCGGTTGCTTCCGTTGAAAATCGGCAACATCGCCTTCTTCGAACCAGAGAAATCGAAAGGCATCTCGGTCCTCTTCTTTTATCGAAATCTGAAGAAAAGCCTTCTCGATATCCGCCATTATGGCGATGGGGTGCGTTCTGAAGCGCAGCAATATCCTTACGAGGTCTTGGTACAAGTTGTCGCCTTTCTCTAAGCACTCGTTGAGAGACTTGCATCCTCGTGCCCTCGACGATGCGTCGAAGACGACTCGCATCTTTGTTGTCAAAGCCTGTTCTCGGATAACTACTTTATGTGGCATGTAGTAAACTTTTGCCGGATTTGTAGGTGGGTCCTTTACTACTTCGGCATGTCCTGCTAGCAGATAATCACGTATCGTGGCGTCGTAAGTCTGCAGAAGCCCCTCTCTGCTGGATAAGCGGATCAAAAGTTTCTTCAGTCTGGTAGTAGCGACTTCCTTGTTGTCACATAGTTCCAACCCAGTTTTCCAGGGCAATGACACTTCGTATCTGCCTCCCCGCAGCGCTATTGTTTCCTCGAAGTGTAGCATAGTTGAGCTCATCTCGATCTCCTTGTTTGCGGCATCAGATATGCCGATACTCTCTAGTTCCCAAAATGACCGGATTAGTTCTTCATCAACATCTACTTGAGTCTTCAACACGCATACCATGACTCGGGAGTCAACTGCCTTTGACGACGAGTGTTCTGTTCTCCCTTGAAATGTCCATCCGAACTTCGAGTTCATGGCAATGAGTTTTTCTTCGCGTTCCGGTCTGTGTATTTCACCTGTCATCACCGCCCACATCTGGTCCGAGCCAATCAGCACACTTATTCCGTTTTCCTTCTCAGTGGATGAGTGGAGCAGCTCGTCGGCGATATCGTGTCCGGTTTTCTTGAATGATGCGACGAACACCGAAGTCATTGTGCTGTCTGATATGTCTTGGCAAATGTGGGGTATCTCGATGGCTTTCAGTGTCACTTCCACGTCGGAGTGCTGACTTCTGAGGTGAAGCTCTACGATGCGAAGTCTTTTCGGTGTGCAACTGCTGACGTTGGCAAAAGTGTTGATTGCAATAGTTGCAAAGCCAAGACACTTTAACTTCAACCGCCTTGAAAGTGCTTCGGTTACGAATGTGCGTTCACTTCCTCCGTCAAACACGCCTCTGATGTAGCGACACGAATAATCGGTCACAGCCCATGCGCGGAAAGTTTGTAGGAGCACGCACGTCAAAGTGTCACCCCTTGCGCTGTGCTTGGTGGTAGCTGCACATACGGTCGTACTGCTGCCTTCACGCACTCGTCGGCTCAGCTTTTCTGGATCGCACATACTTGACGCATGACGACCTCTGCATCCCGAGCATGAGATCCTACGCCTGCAATCCCTTGCTCGGTGACCTTTTGTAGTGCAGCGAAAGCACCTCATGTCGTCGGAGAGAAGCTTCTTCTTCTCTGATAGTGGTAGGTCACTGCGGCAGGAGTCCGTGAAGTGCTGTGTAGACTTGCAGAAAATGCAGCCTCTATCCGGAGATAGCTTTGAAGCTTGATTATGAAGAACCGAGGACGTTGGGGTCGCGTTGTTGAAGCGACGACCTTTATCTCTGGAATAGGCCGTTTCATCGCATCCTTTCTGTTCCCCAAAATCACTTTTCTCGAGGCTTTCCAGTTCGATACAGACAAAGTCAAGGAGACGCTCAAGTTCTGTGGCATGCTGAACGTTGTTGGCACTTTCATGTTGGGTCGCGCAGGATCGATTATATGCTACGACGATGTCATGCGGCAAGGACCTGAGCAAAACGTCGCATAACATCGATGAAAAAGACGCTTTGCTAACGGCAAGCGCCTCAAAACCTCTCGTATTAATGAGCACTTGATCGTAGAGCTTGCGGAGTTGTACCACTGCCTTAGAAGACCGTACAGGAGTGAGCCTTCGCAGCCTCGAAAAGTACTCTTGTTCCAAGCGCTTCTTGTCACCGAAGCGTCGTTTCAACATTGCCAACGCGTCTTCGTAACATGCTTCGGTAGTAGGAAGCCCCGCTATTGCTGCCGCCGCGTCGCCTTTCAAAAAGAGCCTGAGATAATTAAACTTTTCTGTCGAGCTGAGATTTCCGTTCTTGTTGATGAGCTGATCGAATTGCTCCCAAAACGCGTTCCACCTGCACAAGTCACCGGCGAAAGGTATAATTGTCAACTTTGGCAACTTGGCTCCTGGCCTTTCAGCTGGTCCAATAGCCGCACGCACGTCGCGAACTTCGACGGGTGGTGAAACCACAGATGTATCGCCGTGCTGTCGGCGTTTGCTCTGAAGCTCGGCTAATATGCGGATCGCGTTATCCTCATATTCGACGACGGTATCAAACTCCACTTCGAATGCCTCGTCACTTATTTGGCTCTCAATCTCTTCGTTTATCTTTTTTAGCTCGTCGTTGCTATTCTTTAGTCTGTCATACATTGATTCGATTTGTCTCACTGTCGCGTCATCATGCATTATCAAGTATGGCACTTGCCTCTTGAATGAGCTTGGTGTTCTGAGCCCTTCGTTTTGTCCTCTTAGTCTTGAGCTTGTTCATGGCGGTCAGCTGTTCGGTAGGCCTCCGTGGTTCGTAGCTGTTGTTCCAGTCGGTAGCGACCAGCGATGTCCCTTGATGGTAGCTCCCGGCTGTCGCCTCCCGGGTTTCGGCACCAAATTGTAAAATATGTGGCCAACTGAACAGCCGACACAGACTTAAAGGCTCAAACCGACGTTTATTAGCGTCTGCATGAGCCCAGAACGTAAAAAGAATGATGACTCGTCGTCTTCTTCGAACTAGCTCACCAGCTCCCTCGCCTGCAGTTTTTCTTCTTCTTATGCGATGAGCGCGGGAAATTCAACACCATAACAGAAAACACACCAACATAGCATTTATTAGTTGGTTTCTGAGTCGACAGATGGCGCGACAATCTGCTGACCTCAATCTGCTGCACCTCTGGGTTTCGGGTAGGGTAGGTGGAAAGAAAACGTGGCTAGGTGTAGCTTACATGTGGACGGGAAATAACTGTAAGGAAAAGAATCTGGAGATAAAGCATTGCATAAACACCGATATTAAAGAATTTGGTCATGGGGCCGAAATCATCCTCCTAGGGGATATGAATGCCCACATCCATGACCTTGACGGATATACAGACACCAATGGGAGGTTATTGCTCGATCTTTGCGAGCACCATAGTCTCGTGATAGTTAACACAGGGCCCAAGTGTGGTGGGCAGATCACGTGGGAGGTCAGAAACAGACAATCGAACATTGATTATTGTCTCATGACGGAAGGAATCTATGAAAAACTGAGAGAAATGAGAATAGAGAGGACGGGATGAACAGCTTGGGTAGTGATCATAAACGCATAACGTTACAACTGGGATATAAAACTGAAAATAATAACGTAGAGTCGAAGTTTGGCAGGTCGTACTTAAATGACAAACAAATAAAAAATATAGCCGCAGGAGTAGAGGAAGAAGTAGGCAAAATACGAGGCAAGGAGTGGGGGTATAATGAGCTAGTTCATGCAATGACGAAAGAAATAAGTAAAGAGAAGAAAACTGTTTGCTGGAAAGGAAAGAGAACGCCAAAAGGATGGTGGAACAAGGAAATCCGGGAAGCGATCGAAAAGCGACGTAAAGCATCAAGGGAGCACAGGCAGGCAAAAAGGGAGAAGCGGCCGCAAGTCGAAGTCACGGAAAGATGGGAAATATATTTAGAGAAAAAAATCTATTGTACAGAAATTCGTCGAGGCAAAAATTAAAGGTGAAAGCGAACGCTGGGTTACAGAAATTCATGACAAAAAGAAGGACGCGCCTAGGATATTTTGGAACCACATAAAAGCGCTAGGTAAAAAGTCTGCCACATTGCAACAACATATTGTTGATGAAAGAGGAAATCAGTTGGAAGGGTACGAAGCGTTGGGTTACATCCAGAAGGTAACAGCCGGTTCGTTTAAAAAGATCGTCCAAGAGATTCCCCCAGTGGATAAAACCATGACGGAGAGGGAAACTAAGGAAGAGCTAGAACTTGAGAATTTCAACTGGAAAAAGGCCGAAGGAAAAATTCCAAAGCGCACTGCTATGGGTCCCGTTAGCCTCATTAACGAATTAGGACAGAACACTAAAGAAGCGCTATTGAAAGCCGTAGAAAAATGCTTACAGGAGAGGCAATTATACCGGACAGTTGGCGAAAAAGCAGAATGAACTTAATCTATAAAGGCAAGGGGGAAAAGAATAGCATTCGCTCGTATAGACCGCTAACCATTACATCGGTACTATACAGGATGGCTATGCAAGCAGTAAAATTAAAAATAGAAGCCTGGGCAGAACGTAACAATATTTTGGGAGAACTTCAGAATGGATTTCGAGTAGACAGGCGTTTAGACGATAACCTATTTGTTCTTACTCAGTGTATAGAAATATCTAAAATAGAAAGGAGGCCGTTGTATGTCGCTTTTCTAGACATCACTGGGGCGTATGACAATGTTAATCAGGAAATATTGTGGGAAATTTTGGAAGGAATGGGCATAGGCGACGATTGTGTACAGCTTTTGAGGGAAATATATCGAGAAAATACAGTTTGCATAGAATGGGAAGGAATAAGTAGCAGAGAGAACGTTGATATTAGCAAGGGGCTGAGACAGGGATGTCCTTTGTCGCCGCTGTTATTCATGCTGTACATGGTTAGAATGGAAAAAGCGCTAGGAGATAGCCACATTGGTTTTAATCTGTCACACAAACAGGGCGGCGTGATGATTGAGCAGATGCTTCCGGGTTTATTTTATGCTGATGATATTGTCTTATTCGCGGACAGTCGAGATGATATACAACGGCTGGTGAATATATGCGGGAAGGAAGGCGAGGATCTAGGACTAGGATTTAGTGTAACAAAATGCGGATTGATGGTATTCAATGATCCCAACGACCAGGCGGTATCCATACAGGGCCAAGAAATACCGAGAGTAAGCGAATACAAGTACCTTGGCGTATGGGTAAATGAGGGTGATAGATACATGAAGGTACAGGAAAAAGCCTTGGCAGCAAAGGGAAAGGGGAACGCAGGAATAATGAAGCACAGAGCGTTATGGGGACACAATAGGTACGAGGTGCTTAGGGGTCTGTGGAAAGGGGTAATGGTACCGGGGCTTACATTTGGGAACTCAGTGGTGTGCATGAGGCCAGAGATACAATCGGGAATGGATGTGAATCAAAGAACTGTGGGACGCCTCGCGTTGGGTGCTCACGGGAAAACTACAAACGAGGCTGTAAAGGGCGATATGGGATGGGCGAGTTTTGAGGCAAGGGAAGCGCAGAGCAAAATAAGGTTTGAAGAAAGGCTAAGGAATATGAAAGAGGTTAGGTGGGCAGTGAAGGTGTTCCGCTATTTATATAGAAAGAGCGTTGACACGCAGTGGAGAAAGAGAACTAGGAGGCTCACCAGTAAATATACGGCTCTAAGAGAACTGACAACAAAGAGCGTAAAGGGAAAAGTCAGAGAGCCGGAGAAGATTTACTGGAGGACAACGATGGAAAAAAAAACGACTCTGAATAACTACCGAGAGGGCAAAAACGAAATAAAGAGGGAGGCATTTTATGATAATTCAAGAGGAAGCGCTTTATTGTTTGAAGCGAGATCGGGCTGCCTTAGAACGCGTGTTTATAAAGCGAAATTCAGTAAAGAAGAAGAAAATGCACATGCTGTGAGGAAGATAGGGAAACGACAGAGCATGTTCTGATTGAATGCGGAAATATCCACCCAGGTGTACGTTTGGGCACCACCCTACATGAAGCCTTGGGTTTTAGGGCGAACAACGGGAAGCTGAACATAGCCGCGATTGAAATAAGTAAGAGACGGTTAGAATACTGGTGGCAGAAAACTAGAGAGAACGTACAAAAATAATTATAGGGAAAAATATGGAATTTCTGCCATAAGGGGCAGGGAACTGGGCTATGAAATTCCGTTTTTGATATGGCATGATCGATTTGATTGAAGTAAATTTAAAAGGCATGAGGAAAATTAAAAGAGAGAAAAAAAAAAGTTCTTAAATCTTCTTACGAGCCTGGTGGCGCACATGTCACCGCCCCGTTACAAAGGGGAAGCTCATAGCATCCATCCTCCGCAGTTTTGGCACTTGGCGTGTCCGGATTTTGATACATGGGGCCTATGGGGAGTTTGGTGACTGGTATGATTGAAGAACGGAAGTGACTATTCCGACCGGGTCGCAATAGAGGGTACCCTATTCCGACCGCCCCAACTTAGCTTGGCTCGGTTGCGGATTGCGGCTTTTTCTAGAAATTTTAGGAAGGCGAGCCAGGCAACCTACGACGCTTTTGCTTGTGTTTTTTTCGAACGAAGACGTCGTCGACTTCGTTTTGCGTGGTTTTGCATGTGTACACTGCCATGTACTGCTTCTGTGTGATCGCCTCTACAAATTTTCTTTACGTATCCTGTGGTGAAGCAGCTTTGTGGTGGTTGCGTTGTGGCCGTCTCTGAGGCAACCTGCGTTGCTCACGTCGCGTTTTTTGATCGCCTGTACATTTTTTTTACGTATTTTGTGATGGAGCAGGGCTGTTTGTGGCGTGTGTGTGGTGGTCTCGGCAATTCTCACCGTGGTTGTTTGAGTAGTGAATCGTTCTATGGTGTTTATTTGGGACTGCTACTGAGCTTCGCCTGGACTAGCGGTTACTACGGTCTCGTCATTCGTGCTCCTCTATGAACCTTGATCATTTCTTGATATGTGGATGATATGCGCGTGCGTGCGCCGTAGTGAATACGTGGTAATCCACTCGTATACCAATTTTATTGTACGCGTTTCAAGCAAAGTATGATTCCGCTTTGCACGAGCGTTCGACAACCAGCCTCTGGACTGTTTTGCGCGTATTCGTCGAAGAATGCGTTGCCAGCGATGCCACTGTTCGTTCCCGATCAAGCAATGAAGGGGTCACTCGATGTAATTTCGATCGCGATCGAGCAGGTACAGAAAAATCAGACTCAGTCACCGAAATCCTAAGTTTGTGTAACCTGGAGTTACTAGAAATTAGGCCACAAAGAAACAGCCTAAAATTATTATTTCAGATTCTCAAGGATCATATTAGTATTGATAAAATCGTGTACATACGAGCACCTGCAATACTTAGCAAGAGAATAAATCAGAATGCAGCCATCAGACCTTATGCCATGCACACAAACGTCTTTCTGTATTCGTTTTTTCCTGATGGTATGGAAAGATGGAATGGATTGCCTGAACATATTGCTGAGTGCACTGATATAAAGGCACTTGAAAGTTCTCTTGATAGTTATGTTCCATGAAATTCGTTAATTTGTCTGTTTATGTTCCTTCTATCTTGTCATGCCACTTGGATGATTTTGATGTATTTTTTCATGTATACTAGAGTGTTCCTTATGTATCAATTCTTATTGATGTATTCCCTCCCTGTAATGACCCACAAATGTGGTTAACAGTATGTTTAAATCAATAAGAGTTTAATGCCACTGTTATGTGGCCAATTTCAATGGCGACCAGGTTTCTTTATGGAATTTCTTGCTCATGATTCGCTCCTTTACGTTAGCTGTGAAAAGAAATCAATCACTGCCGTTTAGTAAATGAGTTAATGTGCCTGTGCTGCTTCACTCTATCCATAGAAGCTTATGAGATACTAAATTGTGTGATTCAGCTGCAGTCGAAAAAATGCATTTCTTTGTATGATACCTGTCAGATTTGAACTGGGATTTGACATTCTTGCAGGTCTTGAAGTAAACCCATGTTTATACCATTTTTTTCTCCGTGACTGACTTAGTTGATTCACGGGACACAGTGATAGTCATTATGCTGCTTTATCCATGTTGTGCAGTACAGACCAAAGAAGCACTTTCGTTGGCATAGTAAAAGTGCATGCAGTGAAACAAGACGAGGTGTAAAGAATAAACGCAAAATAATACACTGACTGACAGAATCCCAGATTTAGTAACGTCTCGTACCCATGGTGTATGATTTTTCGTTTCTTCGGTATGAACTTTCCCAGCGGAATGGCTGCCATCGAATTTTGCATATCACCTGTTGGGGTAAAGAGGACTCTGGCAAGAAACGCAGCAAGAATGGCCACATTTTTCTCCCATGAACACAAGAATGATTGCCTCAACAGAGAGCAAGATAAACAGAGACCGAGGAGAGAAACTACTTTGCATTCATGCTTTCTCATATGTAATTACTTCTTTTGTTACAAATAATTTCTCCTGTAATATCTTAGTGTCTCTATGCTGAGCAAACTGCTGTTACAAAACAATGGCAAAACAACTGGCATTTATGTGGTGTGACCGAGCAGGTCTCTTGTGGTCTTGCCTGTTTGATAAAAAGACACCGTACCCTGAGTCAAGCTGGGACTTCATTTACTGCATCACATTTAATATATGTTGTAATTAGTAGGCTGCATTTAGATAGGGTGGACCAGGTAGTAGCTTCTTATGAGGAAATTGAAGGCCACTATTGAGTAAGAATGGAGTGAAAATGATGGACACATGTGTCTGTTGGAATTCCTCTGCTTCATATGTGGCATCGTTTGATTTTCTCCTAAATAAGCCCTATTCAATAGCACACCTGCAGTCTGTGCTACTAGGCACCTTTAGAACAACTGCACACAAGGTGCAGATTTCATTTCAAAAACAAGTACTAGAACAGGGACCAATATCTGGTAAGTATCCTTTGTTTGATTGAAAGAAAATTAAACATACATATATAGCTAAAAAGCAGCTTAAATGTATGTCATGTGGAGGAAAACCCTTTCTGAGAGCAACAAGAGATGAAGTAGCAGGCTATTAAGCAAAATGCCTTGGCATTTCCTTGGATGTTATTAGACATGATGCTGATTATGTGGCACATTGCTCAGATGAAAGACGGGTTAAAGCTTTCAGTGACGGGCATTAATGATGAAGATTCTAGAAAAGCCACCTGTGTGTTTCAACCTGATGCTAGTGAAGGTAAAGGCATGGATAAAGAGCATTTATGTGCTCAAGTCATGCACTGGCTATCTTTGTCGAAAAAACGGCAGGCTGTCCGATGTGCCTTGACCAGACTAGGCCTTTCACAGAATAAAATGCCTTGGGAGCCTGGCCTAACAGAACTGATCTGGTCGGAATGCCTTACTATATAAGCAACACTGACCAAAGTTTATATACGTTGTTTCAGAATTCCTATTTCTTGATCATACAATGGAATACTTGACAGACCACGATATAATTAGGAGACGCCGTAGCTTCGGAAACTTTGACGATCTGGTGTTTCTGGTGCTTTCAAAAGGCACCTAATGTCATGGAGGCGCGTTTCTTCCATGCAAGCATGCATTGGCCGCATGACTCAAAACTGAGTACGCGTGGTTTTATGTGCCAGGTTTAATGTGCCATTGATTGTGCTATGTCGTCTTTTGAGTTAATTGATTGAACCTCGATGTCAAGTGAATTTTTCTCTCCTACACGCGTTGTCCCAGATATCTCGATCGTGACGCCGTCTTTTCAGATCTGCGGGGAATTTTGTCACTGGCGACATCATTCTTGTGATGTTTTTACCCCTGAATTCACAAGTTCTACTTTTCCAGTCCGCGCAAGGAATCTTGTGCCGCGCCAGGGAAACGCTGCCGATCGGAGCGGATCTTTCACATTCATAACAAGGCAGCTGAGCTGTGCGCGATCAGCACTTTTATTTTAAAGAGACGAGGTGGCTTGCTTACACCTCAAATGTACAGGACAGCAGCACGCTTTCGAAATGATGTTGAAGTAATCACGGCTTTAATCGCACGAAGTAGCACGTATGCACTACAATTAAAAGCTAGGAGTCGCAGGAAACACGACAATCATAACATTTTGTTGTGAGCTTGTGTTAACCCTATCCAATGCATGCTTGACGAGCTTGCATGGCTGCGCCCTTATTCTAGTAGGTCCTTTCACGGACGCAGAGCTCCTCCTGCAAGTTGCATTTAACAGCTCGACCCATGCAATCGGCGTCCATAAATTTAGTGATCGCATGAAGGACGAAGAGTTGGGCGTGTTGTGATAACAGCACAAGCAACGAGGACGAGATATGTGTGTGTGTGTGCGTCCTTTGATCATACTTGTTGCTTGTGCTGTTATTACGTTTTAAGTGCACGTGATTACGAGATCAGAACTGGAGGGGCACGATGAACAACTTCGAAATTCGGGTTTTCTCCCGCATGCTGAAAAAAAGGCCTAGCTGGAACCCACAGCACCTAGCCGTCTAACTTCGAGTCAGGAACAAATGTTCCTGCGCCTAACCGCTACGAAAAGCAAATATTTAGGTCGAGTTCTTCTTCAACCATAGAAAGTAGCCGCAGCTACAGTTGCAAGCGTACGCATGTTGATGACGCGATTGCTGTACTCATCAAACACGATCGACAAACGCGCGCAATGTCTACTCCAAGCAACTTCTCTCAGTACACAATCGCGCCAACAGCGGTCAACTCACGGCGCCAAAATAAGGATATCGCGCCGCTATGCTTCCTATCTGAGGGCCTGATGTCCTCGACCGCGGACAGCACGATATTGTACGCCAAGATCGCTACCGTCACAACCACGAAGGTTGAAACATGACAGTCGCTCTAGCTATATTTTCCTTGGACTTTCTTTATAAGAATAATGGCTACACTCCTGTTCTTTACCACTGGCATATCTGCTCGAGCTATCTGCATCTCGAGCTAACTGGCATATCTGC
Source organism: Hyalomma asiaticum (assembly GCA_013339685.2). Classification (NCBI taxonomy): domain Eukaryota; kingdom Metazoa; phylum Arthropoda; class Arachnida; order Ixodida; family Ixodidae; genus Hyalomma; species Hyalomma asiaticum. Next base: position 97,781 of record JABSTT010001921.1, read on the forward strand.
TTGAGCTATCTGCTCGAGCTATCTGCATCTCGAGCTATCTGCATATATGCACCAAAATCAAAGTGCATAGGCACTCTGCACATCACAGACACAGGTGTGTATATCATCAATAAAGCCGACTAAAGCATCATATCTACAAAAGGTCACCGCCCCTGCCACTTTATGAAGGGAGTTGAACAGTGAAGCTGTATTAATTGCACTGAGGTGCTTGTCCCAAACAGGCTGTCCGTTATTCTTTCTTCCTTTCCTTGTCTTAACGTGCCTCTTTTGATTAATGTAGAGCTGTGGTTTATTAATGTGCACCTCAATCTAATTGCTTGTGCACTTCTTTCTCTCTTTTTTTGTATCCTGCATTATATCTGTACGCAGATGTGGCTGCGGGGAATGAACCCGCAAATTCTACTCCTAGTACTGGTGGACCCAGAGCTAGGGGTGGCCTCACTCCCAAGACAGTTGCTAGGAGTCGTACAAGATGCATGTCATGAGAAAAAAAATTTGAGTATTTGCCTAGTTTTCTCAGCCCCCCGCCCCCCCCCCCCCCCATTTGCTACCACCCACACACATGTGCTTCATCATCATCATCATCTTCTTCTTTTTTTTTTGTCAAGTGGTATGTCATATAGTTGCTGGAAGGACTGCTTCCTTGAGGCTACCCTGAATACACCCTTAAGCTCAGGCTAAACACAAAAACAAGCTACGCACAAATGCATGCACATACATACACTCCCCACAGGCCTGAAGGCTTCAGTAACTCGCAAGGCTACACGCTGCCTGTGGGATCAGCCCACTTCACCAGCGTGACACCAAGCAGCACACACAAAAATGCCAGCAAACCTATAGGGTTGACCAAAAGCTGCTTCACTAGTTGGAACTGCAATTCTTTGTCAAACAGTACAGCAGACATATCACTTTGGTGGGAGAAGCATGTTTCCTGTGTTTGATGTATTCTTCTTTACCTCACATTTGTGTTGCACTTGCCAGTTACCTTCAAAACCATGGGTAATCCACAATCAACTTGGAAGCGTGTTGCTTTCTCCCACACTCATAGTGAGAGCAATGCTGTAGATTGTGGTATTAGAAAACATGCTGTGCAGATTGTGCATATATTCTAGCAAGCAAGTGACCTCAAAGTTCACTTGCAGAATATGGAGGATCCTCTCTCTTGGCAAAATTTCCCAGGTGTGGTGTACAAGATTCTTTGCACTGATTGCAAATTGGTATATCAACCAATTTGCAATCAGAAAGCAGAAATTTCTGCAGGTATCAATGAAAGCCTGCAAAAATTTTTCAATAGCTTATCATGACCGTAAAATAACACTAGCAATAGGTCATGTGGCACATTGGTTTACCACGTGTAGCCCTAAACTTTGTGTCACGTGTTCAGTGATACTTACAAAACCTTGTGCTCAGCCAACACATTACACTGTGAACAAGGAATTTACACAGATCCCAAAAATCATTATTTTGACTTTGGTCGTTGACCTGCTTATTATACAAGCTTTCTATTTATGGCTTAATCAGTGGCACAGCTGGCTTACAAGCGAATGTCGTATAAGTACACTTACAAGTTATCAGCTCACCTTGTTAAGTAAGGTACGCAGCCACATACTAACCCAGGATTTAACAAATACCAGTAGTTCACTATTCCAAATTTTGCACAAAGCCAGTCTGCCTCAGCATTTATTTCAAACACAGATCAAAGTAGAAACTTGCACATAATTTCACAGTTTTGCAATTTTTTAAATCAGTACAACTTAATGAGCAAACAGACAATGAAGCCTAGGAAAGCATAGGGGAAGTTACTTGTGGTATTGTAATTGTGGAGAAAGTAGAAAGGAATTAAAGTGGACGAAAAGACATACCTTGCCTTTGGTGGGAACCGAACCCATGGGTTCGGTTCCCACCAATAAAGAACGAGCCCTTGACCCCTTCCCTTTCGTTAAATCAGTACAAGACATTCTTAAAAAATGCCATTGATGTATTTGCCCAAGGATTCAGGAGGTGGAGAGTAAGAGTAAAATGATGGGTGGATAGGAAAATCCTTGATGGCAAGGTAACTTTTTAATAGTAAAATGAATGGATTTGACGTTGTTTAAAAAACTGGAGTAACAATTTAGACCCACTTAGCTGGAAATTAACTTACATGCAAGATCGTATATATCTTGCTAGCATAAAGTGCTCCACAAGTAGAAGGACTACGTGTGGACCATTGATAATTTGTGCTCACCACTGCCCGCAATGTCCTGACCTTATGACCATGCAATTATACCTGGAGATTATACTGTGCCGCTTCTTCCTTCTATTTACTGTGACATGGCTGTATTAAATACAAACATATCTGCCCTAATGAACATCTGTTGTGCTCGTACAGCCTTTCAGACTGGAAATGTTACAAGCTTTTTCTCACTGTTAAGATCTATTGTGGTCAAAATATAACTTGTGGCTGTGGACATTTGAGCAAACTATCGCAATATTGTTCAGCTCAGTTCAAACAGCAGGAACTGTTAAAACTAGCTAATCCATAAATGTTTCAGACTTTCATATAATACTCTCTTTATACTCATAACTTTCATACTTAGGTGCTCCAGCTAGGACTTTTAGAACTGGCTAAACTCAAATGCACCTGTTTACAGTTCATTTAATTGTACCAACATTTGTAGAACAAAATTGGTGCAGTACAACTGTGAATGAAGTAGCTGGCTCGGATATGAGCAGTCGTGAACCCTCACAGGAAAATAAGATGCTTTTCAAATATAACATTTTATGTGCATTGTGTTTTGACAGTTTAATTTTACTCTTTTAAAACAGATGCATTTGAACAAACTTGTAAACGTTTGTATGGTTCACTACTTCAAATAGTTTATATGTATTATTACAGTTCCTATATGATAGCTGTGTTGTCAGCAATGATTGGGTTTACATTATGACAAGTTAAATGTGTAAGAAACCATCATCATGGATTTATTTCTCTCCCCTTTGAAGTTCAAAAATTCTTTACAGAAAACTAAGCCCCCTTTTTTTCTAAAGCCAATCTTCCATACATACTACCAACACAGAACAGAAATTACAGCACAGAGGTCCTCTGGTTGCTTGAAGTTTCCAATAACCACGCAGCTGTAACTGCTATCACATGAGTGACTGCATTTGCAATGATTCAAACGAGCACTTATCAAACGGACCAGCAACATGTATGGGTGTTCGCCTGTTTTTAAAGGGGTCCTGAACCACCCTCCGGGCTTGGTGGAAAAACATATTCTACGGCTTGCCTACGCCGTAATGAACATCTCAGCCAAATGCTGTAGTCATCCGCGAAGCGTAGCGTTCACAAGTGGAGCACAAAGCTTCCACTTCCTCAGGAGCCCTCAACTCAAAAAAGCGGCTTCTCCTCATGCTCCTTGTATATGCTCTGTTTCATCATAGAGCATTTACAAAGAGCGTCGCTGCTACTGGCCGATGGCAGACACGCCCGCCGCACCTGTGTGCGGGCCCTTCGCAGCGCACGTTTTTTAAAACCGTAAGCGCGTGCGTGCCGTGCGTGCCGTGCGCTCGCTTTTCCTTGCGTTAAATAGTTGCTGGAAATATGTAAAATTTTATTTGTTAATGCGCAAGTCTCATAGAAGCCATTGGAAGGCGTCCGTAAACTACCTCGGCGTGGACGCGAACGGTGCAGTGCAAAAGTCACCATAAATATACTTTTCCAAGAAGCCAACAAATGCATGCCAGCAGCCTGTAATAAATCACAAATTATTCCCAATGTCGTGAAGAGGCACCAAACGCGACACCAAACTTTAATTAACAATTCATCAGTGATTGTAGATGGGTTTATTCCCTATGGTACTCCAATGCGCCACCTTCTATTACTTGTACTCAATAACATGGCTAGAGTCGAACCGAAAATATTTCTTTTATAGGGTGGATTAAAGGATTAGGTCTGATTAGGGTATATTTGCGTGGCTTAGAACTCATTAAGGTGCATTAGGGTGGATTAAGACAGACTGAGGTGCATTAAGGTGGACTATGGCATATAGAGCGGATTACGCTAGACTTAGATTAGGGCGAATTAAGGATTACAGCAGATTAGGGTTGACTAAGGTTAATTAGTGTGGATTGAAATCATTAGGTCTGTAATGTTTGGCTTAATTTGGAGTAGCTTAATAGTCTGTGCTTATTGAGACTTGACTTAGCCTTAACTTAATCAGTCAGCACCTAATTATAGTTACACTAATTAGGTTCGATCTAATTAACTTAAATATAATCACACATGACTTAATAAGCTGGGCTTCATTAGTCATTATATAATTATGCCTTGAGTTAATTAGTCCTCTCTTAATTATACATGACCTAATTAGTTTAGGCCTAGTTACGCGGTGCTTTGATATATTATCTTAATTAGGTATCGCTTGGTGAGTATTGCCTTAATCAGACCTGATTTAATCAGTGTTACCCTAATTACTCCTGAAATATTTAGTCTCAACTTAATGAGGCTTGACCTTTAAGTCTTAGCATAATTTACCTTGGATTAACAAGTGCTAGCTTAGGTTTGACTTAACTAGTAATAACCTAGCTATGCGTGGTATAATTATAGTACTAGTTCATTAACCACAGTCCAATTAGAAGCTTGCTTACACTACACTTGTTCATATCACCTAAGTTAGGCTTCGCATAATTAGTCCTATCCCTATTAGACCTGGTTTAATTAGTATCGTGGCTTAGTTAACTGCAAATAATTAGTATCCACTTAATTAGGTGTCCCTTACTTGTCATAGCTCAATTAAGCTTGAATTAGCTCAGTTTGGCTTGGTTTGACTTAGTTGGAGTAGTCCTGTCTGAACTAGGCTTCAATTAATTATTCCTAATTAGGCTCCTTCGAATTAGACTTAGCCTTACCTAACTAGTCCTAGGAAGCTTTGTCTTTACTACAGCGTGGCATTGTTATGCTAGCATTACATAGCTTAGCGGAGTTTTCTGCAAATTTCCCAGTTTCACCAATAGCTCAAACACGTTTCAGCTGCTAAAATTCACTAGTGTATTCACACATTAAATTAATCCATCCTTCTTTCCGCATGTCATTGCACCTTATTCCACATTAATCTGTCGGAAGGGTTCGAGTTGTGAAGGTCTTCCTTTCAAGTCATAGTAGACACACGTTCGAGCCCGACAGGAGGATTAACCCGTCTACAATCACTAATCAACAATTAACTAACTTGGGGTTATGCATGACAAGGTGGAGCAGCGTTGATAGTTGCACTGTTTGTCCTGACGCCGTCTTATGCGCAATATCGATGACAAGCAGCGCACTGACAAAGTAAGCGCGCACACCTGCCAGCCTAAACGTGTGTGACGAACGAAAACAAAGCTTCGGAGGATCGAAAAAAAAAAAAATGCGGTGATCGCGGGGGCACGCGACCGAGCCCAGGCGCGGAGCGAGCAGGTGGCCACAAGCGCGCTGCGGACAAACAGTCCCTGGTAGTCGCGCGCTTTTCGTCAGCCACTCTGACACGTCGCTGAAGTCTGGTGACATAACGCGGTGGGCTGGGCACCTCCTTCGACACTGCTCTAAGGAGCTCTGTACCCTCTATTCCGCAGAGTTGAGACAGGACTGGTAAGGGAGGTTTTACGGTCGCAATATCTTCGCTCCTAACAAACTGTTTTGAAAAATTCTTTCGGCTGTGAATTTCTGAGAAGCCTTCAATGCACACCCAGCCATTTTCAAAACCAAGCCCGAGTGGTGGTTCAGGACCCCTTTAAAGGTGCTAAGGTCCTTTCATCACATAGACGCAAAGTAACACGTGAAGTTATAGAAGCATTCCATATAAAAAGAATGGGAGACGCGTGTGTGAGTCAGCCATTGCTGTCATGTGCTGTTAAGTGACACTTAAATTACTGACTAGTTCACCCATTTCTGGTTATAACTCAGTTGTTTTGTTTCCTTCGTTTTCCAGAGTGTTCTTTCAAATAAATTTTTTCAGTTGCGAGACAGCGCTCGTCCTGTGTGTTTTATGCTCCTTGGTCTCAACCTTTTGCGCTGCTACAAGCATATGTTCCAACTAGCCAAATTTTCCATGCTATTGCAGAATTGTAGAAATTAATTAGCCTCTACACTGATGATGTAGTAAACTGCCAAGTTTGTTGGAAGGAAACTGCTGCCCAATTTCTGTGGGATCAATCTAGATAACCCCTCCTTGTTAATTTAATTCTGAGAATGTGATACAAAGTTTATTCTTGACATAAGCTGGTTTACTGTTTGCTTGGTGTACGGAACAGCAGCAAGAAATTTCACAGTCGCTTGACATTGTTGACATGCAATTGTCTTCAGCTGGGCAACCTTCCTCCTGGCATATTTGTCCAAGCATAAATGACAGCATGAAGGTGGATATATTAGAAACTTGTTAATTATTGCACATTATTGAAAGCTATACCCATCTATTTAGAGTATTGTGTTGTTCAAGGAATGTAACATAATCGTCATCATCAAGTTTAAATGTAAATACCAAACGAACTGCCCTGCCAATGCTTTTATTTAGTAGCCTACTAGTTTATTGATTGTTTCTTTTAGAAAGCTGTATAATGTTTTCCTTACATGAATTGCATTCCTAAAACTTCTGTCAGTCTTTTTCCTGTTTTAGAAATGCTGGCAAGCATTTCAGGGATGCGATTCTAGCAAGATTGGTAAATCTGCTAGTTTTCCACCAATTGTACACGCGGATCATCACCAGATGTCAAGCCTCTTCTTCAGGACTTCATTCTGAAGTGAAACACCCCCTACAGTCTGGGTAGAGCACTGGCACATAACAAAATTATGTTTCGTGCTCAGCACCTTCGATTCACCCCACGATGGGGGTTGTTAGAAAAATAATAAGGAAAAATTCTGAAAAAATAAAAGTAACACAAAAACACAGCAAGTTTACAGTTGTACAGGGTAATGTCATATCAGAGCATAATAGTACAGAAAAGTGAACCACCTGGGTAATTAATGAAAATAGATTAATTGAAGTAGGTGCACACTGCATGGATATGTGTGTATGAGCCACAGGTGAGGAAGAGAAAGAAATGCTCATGCCCACACTGGATTATATTTATATGAGACAGTCCATCTGAATTTAACTTCCAATGAACCAGGAGCCCACCTTGGTCAACTAGAAGAGCTCCAAACACTAGAAGGAAATCAAACAGTGCTATAGATGAAACACACACACACATGTTGTTACTGTATTTTTAACCTCACATACGTCTCTTCCATTTCCTCATAAAGAAAGCGCACAGCTTAAGGGGGGACGTGGCAATGGGAATGCTCAATTTGGTCAAAATCTTTCATTTTTCAATTTATTTTTTTTTCGTGATCCTCGGACCTTCTTTTACCATGCAGTGGAATATTATAATGAAATATGGTGTAGTAGTAGGGAAAATGCCACTTTATCTATGTGTTGTCATCCAAAACCACAAGAAAATCGGGCTTCTGAAAGTGCCGCCATCTTGGAATCATCGTAAAAAGGAGAGATTGAACCTGAGGATAGTCACACCGTTGTGTTTCTCCAACAAAAAATACAACCAGCAAAAGCGAGAAAGAAGTTAACTGCTCAAAGTTAACATTTGACTGTTTTCATGAAGTAAAACTTTGAGCTCCGTTTTCTCAGCTTCCATTTTTTGAGCAGTTGCTGTCAGTCACCCCAGTGCCATTTCATAACTAATGAAGCTAAATTCATTCTGTTTTTTTCACTTAGATCCTGAAACATTAGTGAGCGCCGTAAAGCTATTCATTTCTACCTGCACGTCACACAAAATTTTATAATTGTATTTATGCAAAAGTTGTTAGTAAGAAAATATGTCAAGGACATTTCAAAAATTTTTTCAGTACTCATTTGGACACAGAAAAAATCAACGAACAGCTTTACGGCACACAGTGGGCCTTGGTGTATATGCTTAAGTGAAAATGGTACTGAAATTTTGTTTAATTAACAGATTAATTAGGGGGTGACTGTAAGGGTCTATAAAGTGATGTAACTCAGAAACTATGATAGGTAGCTTAAAACCGATTTCATTTAAGATATCACCATAACAAACTACATCAGTATGCCAAATTTCATCAGTTTATGCCCATGAATAGCAAAGATAGTTTTCATTGCCACGTCCCCCCTTAACGCAGTCATTGTAAGTGAAACCTACTTGTTAGGATATTGACAAAATGTGACCCAGTCAGTGTTGCCCCGACTCATTCGACTGATGATACTGTACCTTTTTGTTGAGTAGAGGGCAGCCAAGTGCAAAAAATAGCCCTGCTCAAATCACACACACATGCTGCATGTTTTGGCACCATATTGTAATAGAAGTTTCTTCAGCATAAGCGCATACCCAGATATTACATGGGAAGTTAATTATAACAAATGAAATAGTTATACTTTAGAGAGAGTACATATGCAAAATACCTTCTCTTACAGGTCTCTCTTTCTCTGTTGAGGCGACTGTCCTTATGTTCAAGGTGGAAAAACAAAGCCCTGCCCATTGGTTGCTAGAAAATTGACCTGCACAGGAGCAATTTCTTTATTATGCCTTTTACTGTTCTGAAGGAGGTTTGTGCTTCTTTCCAGTATTTTGCACAACATGGCTGGAACAGTACAAGTACACTTGCACCCCAGGCATCATAAAGACACAGAAAAGAACAAGGCATAAACACTGGTTTATTTTCAGAGAAGTCAAGAACATTGCATTGTAGTTCGAGGCTGACAGTTATTGTGTAATTCATTCACAATATATATGAAGAAAAGCAGGTTTTCTTCATACGTATTGTGAATGAATTACAAGATTTATTGTTCCACAAACTGTTTCAGCAAGACAGCAAGAGCATAGATGCACTATTGATTTTTACAACATGGTAAAGCAATAACAGAATAACAAACATTGAAGACAGGCTGGTTACAGTCGACTTTGTAGCTGGTAGGAAGTAGGAAGTGGGTACATTAGTGTTAAAGAAAAGTACAGGTGGTTTTGGAAATGGTCGTACCTGATTACCCGGTTAACAACAGCTGGGCTTCGAGAAATAATTGCAAGTGCCAATTCGTTCAGCCAAGTGTCCTTAAATACACCAGGAACCCTCAGTAGATGAAGGATGGCAAAACAGTTGAACCCCGCTATAAGAGACATGTACCGGAAAGCAGTTTGCGTCTCTTATACGAGAGGTCTCTTATAAGCAGTGTAGGACAGTTTCATTTCACATGCGGCATCGCTCGCTTTCCTATTGTAGCCATCCTGCTTCGAGTTGTCGTCGCTTACCGAGGGATGGTGCCACGTCCCACCTTATTGTTTTCTATGGGGCTGGGTTGGTGGGGTGTCGGGTGGTAGTGTGTGCATGCGCACATGTGTGTTGCAAGCAGCAACCGCAAGGATCGCCAGCTGCCACCCTCAGGAGGAGGGAGAGGGTCGGGCAGGAGGTTTTCGGCTCATGCGGCACGCATCTTTCTAGAGGAGGCGTTGGCTTGACAAAGAGCGTAGGGCTGATCGCTGCGTTCACAGCATTCGCTATGCACTTGGCTTATTTTTTTGGCTTATGGATACAAAGCATGTCATGCGTTTTTATTGGAAGCTTTGTGCGAAGAGTTCACACCAAGCGCTCGTGGTATTCTTGGCTCCTTCAGGTGCCTGTGAAGTGCACGTGCGGTCGTTCTCGTTCCCTTGGCGGTAAGCTTGAAGTGCTCATTGGCGATGCGTATCCATCTCAGGGCCTTTATTATCATTGTTTTATAGCTGACTGACGTACTATACGTTTGCTGAGGTTATAATAACTGGGAATGCGAATGCCTGTTGTTTCCTTCTCTTTCCCAAGATGGACGCAAGTTGAATTAGCGGTCGATGGCACTGCAATTAGGTTAGAATATCTCTTACAAGCGATGCTTATTGACTGAAATTCACTAATGGCTTGTCCTTTACAATCGATTGTCTTCTATATCTGGCGTCTCTTACAAAGAGGTCAAATTAATGTGAGAGATAGTGTGGCCAACCAAGAGGGTGGATGATGCCTGTTGTACCCGTTTGTCAGTTACATCCGTGCCTCTTATAGCGGGGTTCAACTGTACATCAACCTGTGACAACATACAATGCACGTGCCATTTTCAAAATGACATTGCACCTTTGCTCCTACCTAGAACATGTGAAGCAAAATACAATTAAACCACATTTATCACCAACGCTTCGCTGCATGCCACAATCCAGATTTCAGGTAGTTTTCAGGAGCTGTTGCGCTCATACGTCCAGTACTCTCATGGAAAGCAGAGGGAACACCAAGTGGACATGGACAAAGCCCCCAACTCTGAAATTCTTCAGTTATTTATCAGGAGACCAACATCTGAAGTACGAAATCAAATGCAATTCTAAAATGCACTTCTGTTTGTGCTAAGAGAGCTGTATACGCAGATATCAGCGATCTGGTTTGGTGTATCTTTTTATCCTTTACGTACCACTGAGATATAGCTCGGTTTCCTATC
>JABSTT010001922.1:0-63689 GCA_013339685.2 Hyalomma asiaticum
AAGGACATCTCTTCTCTTTGCTTATATCAACGTTCTCTATTCTACTGATTGATTCCCATTCTGTGCAAACTGTATTTTATCGATATATCTCCCTGAAGAGCTGTACACAATCGTCGCCTCTGGCCATTCCTTCCAATATTTCCCACAATATTTCCTGAGTAACGTTTTCATATGCCCCAATGGTGTCTGGAAGAGCCGCATACAAGCGCGTGCTTTCTATTTTAGATATTTCTATACGCTGGGTAAGGACAAATAGGTTATCGTCTAACCGCCTCTCTACTCCATTCCGAAGTTCCCCCAAAATATTGTTACCTTCTGGCCACGTTTCTATATTTAATTTTACTGCTTACACAGCGAACCTGTACATTACCGATGTAATGGTTAGCGGTCTATACGAGCAAATGTTATTCTTTTACCCCTTGCCTTTATAGATTAAGTTTATTTTACTTTTTCGCCAACTGTCCGGTATTTGCCTCTCCTGTAAGCGTTTTTCTATGGGTTTCAATAGTGTTTATTTAGTGTTCTGTCTTAATTTGTTAATGAGGCTAACGAGGACCCCATCTAAACCCGGAGCAGTGCGCTTTAGAATTTTCCTTCGGCCTTTTTACAGTTGAAATTCTCAAGTTCTAGCTCTTCCTTAGTTTCGCTCTCGGTCATGGTTTTATCCATTGCGGAAATCTCCTGGACGATCTTTTTAAACGAATCGGCTGTTACCTTCTGGATGTAACGCAGCGCTTCGTACACTTCCAATTGATTTCCTCTTTCAGTAACAATACGTTGGTGCAATGTGGCAGACTTTTTACCTAGCGCTTTTACGTGGCTCCAAAATATCCTAGGCGCGGCCTTCTTTTTGTCATGAATTTCTGTCACCCAGCTTTCGCTTTCACCGTTAATTTTTGCCTCGACCAATTTCAGTACATTGGATTTTTTCTTTAAATATTGGTTTCAAGGGCTACCACTAGAATAGCGGCGCTGCTGTCCTGGTGACGTAGTAAACGACATCACGTGACGCTTTGCCGTCGCAGGCGAAGCAAGCTGGCTCTCTTCACCTAGCTGGTTACTTCTTGCTTTTGCGCATGGAAAACTGCTTGACATATTCGACCGCGCTAGGTGTAATCTTCATGCGCATATATCCCAAGACGGAGCGTCTTGGTTGAAAAAAGCTGAGAATGGGGAAACAGGGAAGTGCTTATACATTTCGTGTTTGTGGAAAGCATTTGCAAAGTCAGTTTTGTGCATGGCGTCGGAGATAAATGTTCAGTGATTAAGGCATGAACTTTCTCGAACTGTAGGCATTAGAATTACGACGTGTATTTGCTGCTGTAGAGGAACGTGTCTTCAGTACGGAAGCCATTAATGACCATCATGAAAATATGATGCACCTTTTAGATACTCAAACTGCGCCGGACACCACAACGCGGCTGTAGTTGTCACTGTTACACATCTCCGGCTAATGATGTGGTGATGATGAGCCTTCTCGAACTGTAGGCATTCGAATTCACGACGTGTATTTGCGGCTGTAGAGGAAACGTGTCTTGCTTACGGAGCAGCGCCCTCGCAAAAAACAACAGGCAGCTTTGATTCTGTCATCACTCAAGACACTGTGCGCTGAGATATATGCGCGCACATGGCGGAACCGTACGCATGAATTGAAGGTATAATTTACTGGTGATAAATAAGCTCGGGATGAATCATTGTCCGCGATAATACTGCCAAAAGTGACAAACCGGGCGTCCATTCTGCATCTCCATTCCTTTATGAATGGACATGCAGATTGAATTAACAATATCAAGGCCTCACATATATTACCTGCTTAATCACGCGCCCAAAAAGGGGACGAGGTATGGGAAGGTATGCCGTGAACCACGTACAGCTGTCAACGCGAATGGAAATGTCACCTATCGCCAGTGCACCGCACGCGCAAGTGCACGAGATGTAGCGCCTTATTCGCGCTAGAATAAGTAACTTCACGCGAGATGTCTGAGTATTCCCAGTTATAGCTAACTAAATTTGCCGAGCACCTTTTACGCGAACGGCCTCGTCACTTTCGTCGTCCATAGCACCGGGGGCACACGTTTCCGACAAGCGTGGACCCTGCGGCGATGCCTCTTGTTCACTCGCAAAATACTTTGCCGCGACCTGGAGAACACGTTCTCGTAAAGCTAAGATGCACATAGGCAACTCTTGCAACACGAAAAAACCGTGTCTAAACGAGCTGCGACATTGTAGACGTCGTACGCTGCGCGGCCGCCATCAGGCGATGTCATTTTCTACGTCACTGGGAGGTTCCAGCAGACGGCGCCACAGGCCAATATGTCCTCGAGGCCATAGGTGCAACGCTTGTACTTAGCATATGCCTTTCTTTCTTCATCCTCCTTTCTAGCGCTGCGCACAGTTTACAGCCGCCATCTTCTTTAACTGGAGTGCGCTAGCGGCGACCGTTCTGCGCGTGAGCGCCGCGTGGCGAAGCTAACTTGCATAAGTGTCGAAGCTATGCGCGCCCACGGACGCCGCGCGCTCGGCTTCGACCACCGTCTGCTAGGCTGTTCTTTTTAACGGAAGGCAAGCCCTTATCAGCTTGATATCGACGCCAGTTTTCGGAACACCAGATACGAGCAAAACAATTCGCCTAGTCGTGCTGTCTGTCTAAATCCAGCTGATAAGGGCGTGCCTACCGCAAGACGACGGTCGAAGGCGAGCGCGCGACATCGGCGAGCCCATAGCCTCGACACCTTTACAAGTTGGCTCCGTCAAGCGCGCTGACGCACAAAGCGGTCGCCGCTTGCGCGCTCCAGTTAAAGAAGATGGCGGCTGTACATATCTACAAAGATATGTACTACGAGTGGCTTCTATCATAGAGTTTCCTACTAAAATACTAGAGGGAAAACTGGCGCTGCGATCGTGAAGCTGCGATGGGAATGATGGTATGACATGGATTTGTCTATTCTTCGTGCCTGTGGCTTCAAACGTCTTAGGGGATTTGTTTATTCCTGTTTCTAACTTCAGTGACGCGAGTGACTTTACTATGCTTTTTTCATTACGCGACAAAGGCAGCGGCTGTAGTGCACGCTTTAATGGCTTTACTGCTAAAGATCATCAGACTATCGCATGTACCAGATTTGTTCGCAATAATGAGGTGCTATGCAGTGTTTCGTTGTTGTGTTTGTTGATGGATGGCTACACATATTTGCAGCGGTATTTTGCCCAAATTTAGAAATATTCGCGCTGCGTCTCGCGAACCTTATCGATGTGAGTTTGCTGCTTTTTTTTCTTTTCTTTTGTATCAGGTGCGGTAGAATCTGCAACCGTAGGGTCGCTTTCACGGCTGACATACTTCCCTTGTCAGAAGGCTGTTCGTATATCTTGTACTACGGCATTTCAATTCCGCTGTCAACGCTGTCCTCATAAAGAAGCCAGGTACTGTTTCCACCTTTCTTCAGGATGACTGTCCGATAAGTGTGCGTGCCTTCTCCGTAGACATCAAAGATTTGTACTACTCCTTGCCTCAAGAGCTTGTCTGTGCAGAAGTCGGCAACTGCATTGACAAATTTGGTGCCGTTAGGTTTCAGAATGCATGCGGAATCGCTGTTTATAGGTCTTTAGAGCATTTAAAAAAATTTACATGCAATCCACCTTCGTCAGTATGGACGATAAAGATTTTATACGAAGAAAAGGTGTGTGCATCGGTTCATGCATTGCACCGGTTTTAAGCGACATTTTACTGGCCAGCTTTGATCGCAATCTAGCAAGGAAGCTCAGCCAGACGAACACAGTTAAGGTGATGCGATACGTGGGTGGTTTTGTCTTTTACCATGCTAAGCGTTCTGACTATCAGCCTGCGGCTGCCATAATCCTTGACGTATTCCGCGCTGAATTAAGTTCCTTTGACTTGACCACGGAGTATCCGTCAGACGACAAACTCCGATTTCTAGACTTGGAAGTCATGTTCTCAGATAACCATGTTTGTTGGCGCTATGTTCCTCGGTCGCGCAAGGGTCTCCTTCCCTTTTCCTCGGCCCACTCCAAGATTGTGAAGCGCGGCATCGCGAAAGCCTGCATGAAGGCGGCAGTTGTTAGGTCTTGTCACCAGGTTAGCCTGGAATCACAAGTGTCGCGGTTGAAGCTCGCGGGTTTCCCTAGCATTGCGGAAAGTCTCGCAACGGGATGAAAGAGAAGGAAACCAGCAGCGGCACAACACCAGGACGACTCACGGAAAATGGTCGCGGTCATTCCCTATGTCCACAAGGTTTTCCATAACCTAAAAAAAAGTTGTCGGCAGAGCAGGCGTTAGTTTGGTGTTCTCGGCCCGCAACAAGCTAGGTACCATGTGTCGACAGGTCAACCGTGAGGCCATGGAAGGCCACAAAAAGTTGCAGGAAGCATAGACAGCCTTTTCTAAAGAAGTGTTGCGACTCTGTTGTGTACAAGATCCCCCTGTCCTGTGTCCGTTTTTAAATTGGGCAAACCGGCCGTAAGTCAATGTACGCATGGGTGAGAACGCGAACAAAGTTAAAAAGAAGGCCACTGATAGCCTGATCAATACATTGCAATGAGTGCGGTTGCGAGCCATCCTTCAAAATTGTGATTTTCTTGTCCAAGTACCGGATGAACGCGCTCGTCTCATATCAGAAGCCTATCACATCCGTAGTAGTGGAGAAGCATGTGTTAGCCTACCCTCCATTTCCCTTCTTTCGAAGGAGATATCGTACCTGAGTTGCTAAATTGAAGATATGTATAGTTGGTTTCTGTGCATGTTAATTTTGTTGTTCATTTCGTTTTGATAGTGGCGGCATACTTACGCACGACAATTGTTGCAATAAACACATACGGTTGTCAGTCAGCGCCCGTGTCTGTGCTCTTCCTTGTCCTGTGGCCTGCGCTGTTTTCGTCTTCTTGCAATCATGAACCAACCAGCCGAAATGCGTGCCCTTCTGCAGTCCCGTTTGTTATATTTAGGAGACACATCTACCTTTTACGTACTTCAAAATGTGAGCACCTCACCGACAAGAGCAAATATCTTCATTTTAAGTTCGAACACAACTAGATCTGGAACTTAAACCTGTATGGACGCTGCTAAATCTGGGCACAAGCAGAGGAGGCAACATTGCCATATCGCACGATACTGCTAAATTTACGAGCGTTCAGTATTTTTCTAACCCCGGAAAAGCAACTAGTATCTGCGCACGCACATAGTTATTCCAAAATCTACCGTTTTAGTGCAACATTTGTCGTAAACAGCATATTTTTTTGAAGTCACAAAGCGACATGAAGCCAGAAGAACGAAGACTAGGCAAATCCATGTCATACGCATCATTCCCATGCTGGCTCAACCGCCTTTTTTGAAACCCCCATAGACACTAGCGCCATTTTTCCCTCCAGTATTTTATTAGGAAACTCTATGGCTTCTGTGGAATACTTCGTTCCTTCCGTTATCATAGTCGCGCTAACAACTTTCACCCAACTACCCCCCCCCCCCTTTTTTTTCTGTTGTTGTTCGAACGTGCCGCTCCTCTCCTTCTGTGGACCGGGGAAACCGTGCAATGGCCTACAGCAACGAACGCTCGAGAATGCAGTTGCCGTCCTGACGAAGACAGGCTCACTTATCCAAACGTGGGCTCCAGCGACATTCCCTGTTCTACATCGTTTTTAGCGATCTGTTCAATCAACGTGAAGTAATAGGCAAATTTGGCTCACCGGTGGCGTCAAATCAATTTGGTAGAGCTTTGGCCGCCGTTTTTCGGATGCTTTTGCCAGAGGCTCTCTTTCTTGGCAGACAAATGTTGCATAACTAACTTTCACATACTGCCCCACCCATTTATTGCAGGCGCACGTGATATGCTCTCGATTTATGTCCCGTGAAAGATGCTCGGCGCCGACATGGTCAATAGGTGTCTTAAGACTATCGATGCGCCCTGGATGGTAAGAGTCCATTTCGCGTAAAACAGCGCAACTTCAGAAACAGACGAAGAAACAACACACGAGAATGAACGCCGATTGCAAGCATCAGTTGGCAGTCGGCGCTCGTGCATTGTTCTTTCCTCTCCGTGGGCATTTGCGCTGTCGTATTTCTGATGGACGGTAGATGAGCATTAGAGTTCAGTCTGCCGTTTAAGTGGAACGACACCGCTGCCCTAGACGACCATTGTCGGACGATGGTTTAAAGATATTGTTACGCACAAACAAGGCTATATACAATTGTATTTACAGGCTCCACCATAACTGTGCACAGCAAGAACAGCCAGCGTTCGGTTATGACTTCGTCGTCTTCTTTCGACCAACCATGAAAGACACTCGGGTATGTGCCGTAGCGATATGCACAAATTATGCACAAGTCTGGCAGCTGGCACTTGCCCGTCTCTCCTTTCTCAGTCCTCGTCATATTTGCGCGCGTCTTCTTTATTTCCAAGTATGTACGAACTTGCCCATCAGAAAGTCTTATTGCCGCTGTACTACGATACGAATCGCTTCCTGCCCATTGCAAAGACCTTCCAGTATTAAGCTGCCACCTTCGTCAAGGCAAGACCATGAAAAGCGCGCGCGAAATAGAAGCATGCTTTCGAGTACAGCACAGCCACACATGCAAACAAAAAAAATTACACCATGTCCCGCTAAAGTGGGCCATGAGGCGATGCGAAGCAGCACGGGGGATGCACACCGCGTTCGCATCGGTTTCAATAGGTGTCGCGTTTGCATCAGTTGGACGCTAGCAGACGTTGCCAGCGTCAGCGTTGTCTCTCGCGGGCGAGGGCGCGTTCTCGTTCCTTGCGCGCTAGTAAAGCGTTCATCGAAGAAATAGCATTTCCATAGTCAATGCGCGCTGTTCACACGCGCGTTGACTAGAGCATCTAAGCCGTTGTTAAACTTTCACTCCAAGCACTTGAAAGTAGTAAAAAACGGAATAGCCGTGTCCTATTTAAAGTCAGCCCTATCGAAGTCGTGCGTGCACCGTTTGACGATTAGCTTTATGTGCAGGTCGAGCGCCTCTTAGATGCAGGTTACCTTAGACGAGCCATAGCCACAGTAGCTGAGCGTCTGAAGAAGTCGATTTTGACCGGAACGAAAGCTGTAGCAGAGAGTAACATTAACAAGAAAATAGTCGTGAGTATTGCGTATATCCATGCACTTTCGCACAGGCTTAAGAAAGTGTGAAGTAGATATGGGGTAATGATGTGTTTACGGCTCCCAATAAGTTAGGTAGGGTTTGTGCAGCCGTGCATAGAAGAAATGAGCTGATGGAAGGAAAGAAGCGAAAGGATATCTGTCAGGTTAAGCATATAGGCAAGAACAATTTTACCGACGGTCGCATGGGTGTGGTTTATAAGATTCCTTTTAACTGCGGACGTTTTTATGTAGGACAAACTGCGCGTTGTATTAATCAAAGATTAATTGAACATAGAAGGTCGCTATCAGGTATAACGCCATCTAATCTATCTTTGCACTGCCAGGTCTGTAGCTGCACGCCCGAGTTAGACGAAACCGAGATCCTGTACAGACATAAGAATGAAGAGACGCGTTTATTGGTCGAGGCCTGGCATATCAGTAATAGTGGAAGTGCGTGCGTGAGTCAGCCGTCTATTAGCTTGAACAGAGAGGAGATAGAATGCCTTAGCAGTTGTCTATGGCGTAGACCAGCACGTGTAATCGTTTGACAGGTGGCGCTACCATTCCGAGCATGCGCAGATAAGCTGTTTGTCTTCTTTCTTTTTCGCCTCTGTGCTCTCCATCAGTTGTTAGTCGGCGTTCGTGTTGTTCACTTCTCCGCTTGTGTCAGTGTCTTGCACGCCTGTTCTTTTGACTATGGATCCTTACGAACTCGCTCAACTTTCTGTTCTTATCAAGGACATCACGCATGGCATTTTCGCATGCGCTCTGCGTTCCGTGGGCACCAAAAAGGTCTAAGGGAGCACAACAACAATGTCAAAAACAAGTTTAATGGTCATCTCGCAAATCATTGTCACGAGTGCAAATGCACCACTATATTTAATTAGTCCACTGTAGTTTGTTGGAATCGCAGTCAATCTGCTAGGCTTATCGTCGAAGCGAAAATGAGTTGGGAACGTCCACAAACTTGCGTAAGCGTAGCCTCCTTTGCATTATCAGACAAGGAACTAGAATTGTTGGGTGCCCACGAAACGCAGAGCACATGCCAAAATGCCACGTGTGATGAACATCGTATATAAGTAATGCTACCTTCCATACACAATAAACTTGAAAGTTGCGCTGTGTGTGTTTCGTCGTCTCCTTTGTCCGAGCCCTCAAAAGCGCATTCCCACCAGGTGCAAAATAAGAATGACGTCCGACGATCTTGCTTCAACCGTCATCTTTTTCCGCTGCTTTCTTTTGCGACGAAGGGAAGTAGACCGGAAAACACGAGACTTGTAGGAGCGACAACGCGATCGTCACGTCGCTCACTTGCGCTGTGTATCAGCTTTCCCAGTGCTTGTAAGTGTCGCTGCTTTAGCCTTACGGCCTCCAAACAGCTGGTGAGGGGCACGGAGGATCAAGTTGAGGGTTCGAACGCGATGCAGCTGGGATAGTTCTCACGGGCAGCCTGCTGCGACCGGCAGTGAGCGCACCAATGGACGGCCAAAGCTTGGCTGCAAATATTTCTAGCTACGAAAAATGTACATTCACATTAAAAACAGCCCCGCCAAGGTGGCCTAGTGGTTGTGGAACTCGGATGCTGATCCGAAGGTCGCGGGATCGAATCCCGGGCGCGGCGGCTGCATTTCGATGGAGGCGAAATGTTGAGGCCCGTGTGCTGTGCGATGTCGGTGCACGTTAAGGAACCCCAGGTGGTCGAGATTTCCGGAGCCCTCCACTACGGCGTCTCTCGTAATCAGAGCTGGTTTTGGACGTGAAACCCCACCAATCAATGATATTAAAAACAACCAATAAAAGCACAGCGACGGGAAACCGAGTGCACACTTTTTTAAGTTATTCAATCACTGCGGACCATCGGGACGGGCAGTGCTATAGACGTGCAATTTTTATGACATACACAGAATATAGTTTTCATGAACGTTCATTCATGGTGTAGCATCAGAGAACTTGCAACTTGCGTCCCATCTTTATTGTGCTAGTAACCTGACGCTCTTAGAAGTGGCTGTTGGTTTTCCGCAGACGCCCAGTATACGCCCACCGCTTTGAAACTGCAGAGAACATGCGGCGAAAGAACTGACCGCCAGAGGAGACGTCCGTGCGGTATGGCTGTTTATTCTCGGTCTCTGGTCTCCGCTGCGGGGTAAGGCCGGGAGGGAACCAGGGGAATAGCAAAGCGTGAGCGGCAGATTGTCTTAGACACACTCGAAAGTGGTGTAATAACACAAAAAAGTAAGGTTCATGGCATAGAGTTCGCGTACCGTGCGCATGAGAATATAAACACAAACTCGGGCGGGCGTGTTCTCAGGCTCCCCACAAAATCATGAAAAAAAAAATGTGCGCGCTTGATCAAACCGCGTCGTCGACTTACGCGTGTTTATTTCAGTGAAAAACCATTTTCGTCCATCCAGACCAATACGACACGCAAAAGGTGATCGATCATGCGTGTATGGTGTTTACGTCCGTTAAAAGCCTGTTAAAAATGCGCGTGCCCTAAAAGTCTGTCAGCGGTTTTGGCGGAGGGAAAAGCAACTCATATTCACGGGAGAACTAGAAACGAGGCTGAACGGCGATTATGCGCCCGTCCACCGCACTTCCGAACACACGCAGCGCCTACGTCCGCGATAAGAGCGCTTGCGCGGCTGTGACGGTATTTTTTCGTTTTTTTTTTTGTCGTCGTTCAAATACTTATGTCATTCGGTTCAGGAGATTGTTACCTTCTTCGCAGCGTTGTCAGTGATCTTCACTGCGTGCACAGCGGCCCTCAGTAGCTGGAAAACAGCGTCGAACGACGGCAGGAGAGCAGCACATAGCAGCCGATATACAGGGTGTTTTTTTTAGTTGCACCACATATTTAAATTAGAAAAACGTAAATCGCGGAAGTCTTTGTACCATTCGAGTACACCGATTGGCGACCTCTAGATACAGAACAACTTCCGCACTTGTGCGAGCAATTTGCGAGATTGCGCTCATTAACTGTTTAATTATCAGCGATTGGTGGCTACAGCAAATGAGTACTTTGGAGCCCGTCCTCGGCACTACCTATCCCAACGATCAAATTTTGAATAGTGGAGTGCATGGCGGAGCTACGCGAAAAATTAGTTCGCCGTGGCAGGCTCCTCGAAACCGAAACTGGCCGGAAAAACAGCGTCTGTGACGTCGATGTCACCGCCCCTCGGCTTTCATCACTCGCCACTCGCCCGTGGTCACCGCCGCACTGGCCGCTCCGGCCGCGCAAGCAGCTTACGTTATCTCCTTGTTATCTGCGGCGTTGGGCGCAGCGGGCGAGTGACGAAATCCGGGGAGGCGGCGACATCGACGTCACACACGCTCTTTTTCCCGCCAAGTTCGGTTTCAAGGAGCCTGGCACGAGGAACTGATTGTTCACGTAGCTACACTCCGCTGTTCAAAATTTGACCGTTGGGATAGGCAGTGTCGAGGACGGGCTCCAATGTACTCATTTGCTGTAGCCACCAATTATTGAAAATTGAAAAGTTCATTAGCCTAATTTCGTTAGTTGTGCGCACAAGTACGGAAATTGTTCTGTATCTAGAGGCCGCCAACCCGTACACTCGAATGATACACATGACATTCCCGCGACTTATGTTTTTCTAATTTAAAAGTGTTGCAACTAAAAAAAACACCCTGTATGTCGAGGTGCTGCAAGTTTTGGTTTCCGTCGGCCTCAAGAACATGGCGCAAGGCGCTTACGGAAACGCCGATAGATAACGCTCTACATTTTCAATATTCCCTATTTAACAGGCTTTGTATGTTGCGAAGCTCAGGAGATGATAACGTCTCTTTTGGACATTCTACGCGCAAGGCCAATCGGAAAGCTTTTTCTGTTTTTTCATGATCAGACCTGCGCTTTAATGTGTTTTGTGACTTGTTGGGTGCACTGGATGTGTGATGTGAACTGTGTCATAATTTACGCAAAAAAAAACTACGCATTGCTAAAGGAAATTTCTAACGAAAGTATCTAGTGATGCTTGTGAGATATGCACGCAGTTTTATACAGCGGCGCAGTGTTCTGTGCTACCAAGAGCTTCCAGAGAGTGTTACGTATACCCATCCCTCGATTATTTGCTGGTATTGCATGTCACCAGCTCTGCAGAGGCTCTTGAGCCATCTGACATGCAGGTGTCGCTGCTTATTTTCTAAGGACTTGTAATGCAACGGTGTGCGGGCGCTACGCTGCAGGATTAGTAAACACAAGAGCAAGGGCTCCGAACAACACAATCGGGCACCAGGCGACATCGTGTTCGATAGCCCTCGTGCTGCGGCACATATCACACCGCAATAATATCAGTTGATGCTACAGGGTTCCTACGTAATACATATACTAATGTTGTAAGTAACACCGCTATGTCATCTTGCGACAAAATGGTCACGTAGCTTTATAAGATCGACGCTAGGTCAACAAGCCCTGCAAGGGGCGTAACACATGGGCCCTGTGTGTCTCAATAACGGCTGTTATAGCGTCACGGTCTGTTTAAAACAGTCTGGTTTAAAACAACCGAGTACTCTTCAGTGATACGCTTAGGAAAAGCACTCGAGAAGAGTGAGCTGACACCTCTGAAATACCAGTAGGATTGATAAAACCTAGAAACATATCTGTTATCCAAAACTGGCAGAGTGTCCAGCACATGTGATGAACATCAAATGGACGTGCGATACATGCTCCTCGGCGAAGAACAAACGATTGTGCCAGCCCAGAGGGCGGAATCAGTGCCTCTTGGCCGCAAAGCTACAAAACAACCAAGCGTAAAGCTGGAGCTACAGGGGTGCTCATCGATCTGAACGAATTACGAAGACAGGGGAGTCATAAATCACGGACACTGCGATCGGAGTGAGACGTCGCTTCTCCGCGAGGCCGAAACCCAGACTCCATTTCCTAGCCTCCCAGTGATTTTCTACCGCCTAAGGAGGAGGGAGCATGCGTGAGTGACAACCGGGAAAGCTTGCGTGTACTCTTGTAATGTCAAACTAAGCAGCGCAAACAAAAAGACAAGGAGAGACCGGACAGGACGAGCGCGAAGTCCAAACACACCTGTTTCCTATTGCTTTTCATCATATTGAAGTGTGACAGTGAAGCTTTTTGAAGTTGAAAGTTCCTATAGAAGAAATATAGCTTGGGAAGGCTGAAATTGCAAGCCATTAACGTGAGGTAGCTGTTGTACTGTATACGGTTCCGCTGCTGCGATCGCAAGCGTAAGCAGCAGTCATGAAACCGTGAAAGGAGATGATGCACGTTTTCTTCGTCTTCTTATGAATGCCTCTCATCATCATCATCATCTAGGCCCACTGCTGGACGAAGGCATTGCCCAACGACTTCCAATTTGCCCTATCCTGAGCGAGTTCTTTCCATTTTACGCACGCGAACTTCTTAATTTCATCGCCCCATCTAACGTTTTGCCTGCCTCTGTTGCGTCTCCCCTCTCTTGGTATCCATTCCGTCCCTCTTACTGTCCATCTGTTATTTGTCCTCTGCATGACATGTCCTGCCCAGGTCCACTTTTTTTCGTTTAATTGATATAATAATATCAGCTACCCCTGTCTGTTCTCTGACCCACTCAGCTTATTTTCATCTCTTAGCATCAGATCTATTATTTTTCCATTGCACGCTGTGTGCTCCTTAATATAATCACTAGTTTCTTAGTTAACCTCCATGTTTCTGCACTGTATCTCAGTACTGAGAGAATGCAGGGATTAATGACTTTTCCCTTTAGTGGTAAAGGGAAGTTTGCAGTGCCAGTTTGGGGATGTCTTGCGCTCCATCCCGTTTTAGGGGCGAAGCTCCTTAGGGCGTGGGTCTGTCCTTCCTCCGATGTGCTATGTAGCCACCTGTAGTTTTATGAAGTGCTCACTAGATGGCGTGATGGCGCTGCGGTGCTCGCTTGATTCAGATGTATGGGAACGCGTAGTATGGGAGTCCGTCCGTCCGTCCGTCTGTCTGTCTGTCTGTCTGTCTGTCCGTCCGTACGTCCGTCCGAGCGCTGCGGTGCTGCTTAGCTGCTGCGTGAATTTATTTATTTTATTTTATTTAGAGAAAAACTGCCAGTCTGAGTGCCACACTTTGGACAGGGGTGGGCGATACAATGCTGAACGAGAGCCGATACAATGATAAAAAAGAAACATGAAATACGGTCCACAATCCCGACAATGACCGTGACATACAAAAACAATACAAAAAGCCATCAAAAAATAAAGAAAAGAAGAAGCGCACAATAGATTAAGAAAGTGAAAAGAAGTGGCACCAAATATCAACATATCAACTGTAGTGGAAATAAAATCAGCAACAATACAAAAGTACAGAAGCGTGACAATGAACTTCAAGCAATCAATCTGATCGAGATGTGTACTAAAATAAAGCGCACTTAAATAAATGAAGGTGTAGCTATGGGACATAAGGAGCAGGTAACGCACGGAGAAACGAGTTGGGATCGATGCTTTCGAGAGTCTCTGATGGCAAATTGTTCCACTCGCTGATTGTGCGGGGAAAAAAAGGGTACCTGTATATGTTAGTATGGCATGGGTGCTCAGCAATTCTTTTAGGGTGGGAGCCGCGTGTTTCGCGGCGCAAAATTGGTTCGATGTAATTACTCTTCTGTATTGCTAGCTTATTATTATATATTAGATAGAACAGCTTCATTCTCTCGCGATAACGTCTCCATCCTAGGGTTTCCAGCTTAACGCTTTCCAGAAGAGCTGACGGAGATGTTTCACGTTGGTAGGCATTAAATATGAATCTTACGGCTTTTCGCTGTACTGATTCTAGTTATCTATGTTAGCTGCGTGTGCGGGTCCCAGACAGCCGATGCATACTCTAATATTGGTATCACGTACGTTTCGTATGCGACTAATTTAGTTTCGCGAGATGCCTTAGCGAGTGCCCGCCTTAGGTAACCTAGTTTTTTCAAAGCCTTTTTCTCAATATAAGACACATGTTCGTTGCACCTTAAATCAGATGTGGTAACAAGGCCAAGGTATGTATACTGTGAGACAAAGGACAAGGAGTGATTGCCTAGGTTCTATTGGAATTTCAATGGGTCTCTTTTGCGGGTTATGGTCATCGCCACTGTTTTTGTGGGGTTAATAGTCATTTGCCATTTTGCGCACCAATCTTCAATTTTATTTAAGGAGTTGTTTAAAAGAACCTGGTCGCTAGAAGTATTAACTACTTGATAAAGCACGCAGTCATCTGCAAAAATCCTTATCTTTACTGGAATGTCACGGGCGATATCATTGATAAAAACCATAAAGAGGCCCGAGGACGGATCCCTGAGGTATGCCGGACTGAACCGGCGCAGACGACGAGTTGATACCACCGACGGTGACGCACTGGTGCCTGCAGCTCAGGTACGCTTCGATCCATGTCTATAAGGAGTCGTTTTTCAGGATTGGATTTCGTTTGATGAGCAGCTTTCGGTGTGAAACGCGATCAAACGCTTTTTCAAAATCTAGAAATAATATGTCAATTTGGCTTTGTTTGTCCAAAAATTGCAATGTCATGCTCCATTTCAAGCAGTTGCGTGACAGTTGACAAGCCGCGTCGGAAGCCGTGCTGGCGACTGTCTATTATGTTTTTGCTCTCAATGAACACTGAAAAGTACTTGAATATTATGTGTTCCAGAACTTTAACACAAACACATAACAGCGATATTGGTCTGTACGCGGAGGGTATGGACTGGTTTGCTTTTTTTGGTATGGGGGTTATTTTGGCATAACGCCAGTCATGAGGAAGTTCTGCTCGAGAAAGATTTGCGAAATATTAGGCTCATATACTGTCACAGAGTTGGCGGCATGCCTGATTATTCTTATATTTTGTATAAAGTTGCTGCGTCCGCTTTGTTACGAATGTTTGTCAAGTCCGAATCTTATTTTGGTCAGTGCACGAGCATGCATACGTGCTCGCTGAATCGCGTTGTAGTTAGCCTAACTTCGCAGCCCACAAGCGGGGGCCTACGTGCCGCATGTTTTTTCTCTCTTTTGCTTTTCACAGCTCAAAGTGTCCTCTACTATAAAGCCAAAGACTTGAGCTTCGTTTTGTACATCTGTAGCTTCTTCTCGCCTTCGGTACGACCCTTTGCCATACAGAAGTTGTTGGCGTACGTGCCTCTTGTTTTGGCTGTGTTTATTTTTTGCCGCTTCAAGGTCACCCCATGCATGGCCAGAACTTGGCCTTTCTTTTGGTTGTTCGTTATTTTTTGTGACGCCAAGATGGCGGCCATGCAGTGTGAGAGTTACATGCCTACGTGCTCATCCGTTTTGTGTGTGGACTACCTGCGGCGGTTTTGTGTGTGTGTGTGGGCTGTGACACTGAGTGAGCCGGTGATCACAAGCGCCGTTCCATCCTCTCCCGAAAGCTATTTAGGGCCTATACTCGCTCAGGCCGCACGCCGCTTCGGCTCTCCGTCTCGCCAACCGGCCGACCGGACGGACGGAGACAAACTTTTTCGCAGCGCACGGGTACTGCGGCACCGGTCGTTCTCTCGGTCGCTGATTGGCTGACACCGTACGACGATGGAACGGCCGGGAACGGCTCCGGCAGCCAACATGGCGCCTGCCTGAGTCGAGGCGAAGCGGGGCGCGAGGCCTAGGCTCCAGCTACGCCGAAAATAAGTTTATTTTGTTCCTTATTGTGATATGAAGTGGAGTTATCTAGCACCAGCAGACATAATCATCGAAAGCAAGCAAGCTCGTACAGTCCTCATCAATGTGTGCGATCGCCGAGGAAGAAACCATCGTGCTGTGTTGCGATCGTCGGATACCGACGATTTCGTGTGTTGTCACCTGCTTTGCTTTGAAAACGAAAAACTCATCTCCCACACGTGAAATGTCGGCGTGACACATGTTCACTGTGGGCGAAAACGAAGTGTTCGATCGCTACAACCAGCGTAGGCGATCTGTATGTGCTCCGTGCATGGGGTACCTCGCTGTGAAGTGTGCGCCTCTGTATTTGTGTTGTCAGCGAACGGTGAGTCCCCCACAAGTTATGAAGTGGCGATACAGTCATTAGCGATAAGCTTTACTGCCTCGTTATCGCTGTGTTCGACGTGTGCTACGGCGTGTGAGCTGTCTTTCACTTTGCGAATGGCTGTGGTGACTCCGTCGCGTACGAGTGCTCGGTCGCATCCCATGACGAAGTGTCTCCTCTTGATTCAAATCGTCATATGCACCTGTGATCTGCTTTAGTGGTGTTAGTCGTTGAAGTGCTAATAATATGCGGCGTTCGTGTGCCCTGGAGTGGGGAATGCAAATACAGTGGAATTTGTGTATCGACAATCTGGGATAGATCGAGAAACGCCATCAAGCTATAATTTCATATTTCACCCAAGTATCGTATCGTTTGTTTCAAGTGATTTGTACACTTTGAAAGATTTCGCATTTATAACGCAGCTGATGACTTGCCCGAGATTAATCGGGTCATGATCGCTAATATCAGGTAGCTTTCGTGCTTGTGATGCGGCCAACGAGGCCACATGACAAATACGAAGGGGAACGAGGTGAGCAGAAAATTCCACAAACTTTAGGATAAGCAGACGAAGCAGATATTCATAAGGATGAACAAGGTGTACTCATTTCATTTCCTAGCAAATTTCCTTTTTATGATAGAAAGCACATGCATGGAGAGGAAATATGAGGTAATGCTCAATTAAATGGGATATGTTCTGTACATGGTATTCTGCAAACAACCCCCAGATTAACGTACAGGAAACATAGATACTGGTGTTTCTTCACTGGCAGCAGTCACAGTCGAATTGTATAAACTGGCAACCTTTGTTAATGAGAAGTTAATGAGTACATTTAGATCTGCCTTTGTTCATTCTGTTTGCCACATCCATTTCATCCAGGAATGTGACTTGCCAAAGTGGTAGCTTGGGTGGGTTGGTGATATGAAATCGGCGTGGTGCACTGTGCAGAAAAAACCATAGACAAGAGAAGGACAAAACACAGGCGCTGACTTCAACTGAGCTTTATTGGCAAAACCGCCAGAAATGCATGGATGAGAAATTGTCAGCCATGACCAGAAGAATCTAGTTCAAATCATGCACCAAATCGCAATGTTTTGATACATTTGTAGTTGGCCGCAATGTTTCTATACAATGGTGCTGTTTTTGAAATAGAACAGGGCCTGTTCTGACTGCACTCTACTCTGCACACCGTTTTGGCTGTCCGTTCCACCTCCCAGCTGGCCAGACGGATGGAGACAAACTTTTTGGCTACGTGCAGATGGTGCGGCACTGGTCACTCTCGCAATTGCTGACTGGCCGACACTAGATGGCAAAGGAATGAGACTGATAAGACGTCCCCACCGGCTAACATGGTGCCTGCTTGAATCAAAACGAAGCGGTTGAAGCAGGGCACGAGGCCTAGTCACTAGCTACACCGAAAATAAGTTTGTTTTCGTTATTGTGATCGGAAGTGGAGTTATCCAACACTGGCGGAGGTAGTCATCTAAAGGAAGCAAGCCAACGCAGCCTTCCTGCTTCCATCAGTGCATGCGATCGCCGAGGAAGACAGCAGCGTGTTGCGTTTACACGATCATAGGATGCTTCTAATTTCATGTGTTGTGTGCTGCCAACTTGCCTTTGCTTTGGAAATGAGGTCGGCGCACACGTATGGAATCTCGTCATGGCATGTGTTCTTTGTGCATACAAGTGAAGTGTTCAATCAATGCATTCAGCGTATGCAATGTGTATGTGCTTAGTGTACAGTGCTCTTCCGTATTTGGGTTGTCCACGCACGGTCAGTCCTCTGAAAGTTTAAAGCAATAATACAATCAACAGCAATGTTTTATTGCCTCGTGCGCCATGGTGTGCGCCATGTAGTGTGCCATGGTGACCATGTCGTGGCTTTCGCAGGTGTCTTTTGAGGAAATGTTCCAAACATACAAGCCATCATACACACCATATGTCGCTGGAATGTGTTGTGTCATTTCTAGGTGAACTTTTTGTGTGGTGTGCTTTCTAAGACGTGATCGTTCTACAAAGTAGCTCATCCAGCTAGTGTCTGTCGCATCTTGTGAGCCTAAAATTTCTGCAGTGGATTTTTCTGCTTCGCTCATGTACTCTTTCTTTTAACAGTTAGTTTTGCATTTTTCAATGTCCATCTACAAGGTTACCGAATTTTCATTTGCTGCAAAATGTGGTCACAACCAGTACCTGGTGTTGCGAATGCGGATTTCGGGGATCCATCATTTTTGTTATGTGGACGTTGATTTGCGCAGTATAATATTCATCATTACACAGAGCTTTGCGTTGAGAAGTAAGCATCTAGAGATCTGAACATATGGGTAGTTTGTGCATGTGCTTGTGAGGACATGACAGAAGGAAGGAAGAGGAAAGGAGGAAAGACAGGGATGTTAGCCAGTGCTGAGACCGGCTGGCTACCCTGTGCAGGGGAAGAGGGGTAAGGGGAATGAAAGATAGCAGAAAGGAGACACGACAAGAAAGAAGAAAAAGAGAGAAAAAAACACACACATGCTCACAAACGCGACATTGCTTAAAGTCTGTCCCTTAGACCACTCGTCCGTAAAAATTGCAACAACGCGTTGAGCGCTTTCCGTGCTGACAGTGGACATGGCCAGTGTCCCAAGACTCGTTGCTCGGATAAAGGGCGCCTGTCAAGTCTGCCTAGAGCAGCGGTAAGTTCTTTCCTGGGGCCACTGAAACGGGGACACTCACACAGAAGATGAGAGATCATTTCGTTGCAGCCGCAGTTCTCGCACATAGGGTCGTTTGCCATTCCTGTACGAATACGAAATTAGTAGGCATTTGTGAAGGCAACGCCAAGCCACAGGCGACAAAGAAGTGTCTCTTCAGACAAATTACGGACTGTAAAATTGTACACAAAAGCACGTAGCCATAACTTCTTTCTTGTCCTTATGTACATGTGGTAGAGGGAAGTGGGTCAACCTAAGGTCAAGAGCACCTTAGGGCCGAGGCTTGTCCGTTGTGCGTTCGTCCATCGCGGCACAGCACCGTTGCTATAGTGTATGGGTGTGGGCCCATCCTGGAGGCAATGCAGTCAGATGGTGTGTGTGCATGTGTGGGCCGATCCTGGAGGCCGTGCACCCAAACAGTGTATGTGTATAGGGTTGTCGGGTCAGAAGCGATTCTAACGAGTTTCTGCTAATGTGCGCAGGCTGTCGGAGTCTAATGCAGTCGTCGTGGCCACGGTAAAGCAAGTTCATTAGCAGCGGCGGACGTTTCCTGTGGGAAACACCGCATGTTTCGCACCTTCCCAGGTTTCACATTGACGAGCTGTCATGATTTCAGGGGCGAAGCACCTTAGGGCCTAGCTTTGTCGTCGACTCTCGCTGTCACGGTACATAGAAAACGGTTGTTATAGTCGAAACGTATGTGTGTATGTGAATCCAGAACTCAAGACGATATATGAATTATAACGAGAGGATTAAAATGCAACAGCATTAAAGAGGAAGCAAATAAATACCATTTGTACATATATACACATTACATCACTCATTTCGCATTCGCAGCGGCAAAGCGCGGGTGACGTACAGTACATACCGGTACGGTGCCCAGTACTTCGCCACTCGTCATGATTCACATTAGTGGAGATGCAGGGATTTCTTTTTTTTTTTTTTTTGCCTCTGGGGTCTTCGGCTATGATCTACTAAGTTCGCTTGTATTGAGAGAAACTGTGTTTATGAGAACAGCTAACTGGTTAGTTAACTGGTTGGCTGGCTAACTGGTGAACAGCAGCTGGCTGTTAAGCGCATTTCATTTTACTCAAAAGTGTGGAACAGGTAAAGTTGTGAAACAACAGGCAACATTGACAGGTACAGACTTTTATATTTCGTAAAAGAGAGAGGCTCGGGTGTGTTCACGTATTAACAGCAGGGAAGACTGCCGACTACTTTTCTGTTTCAATAAAATGCATACTTTACCAATAGGACTAGTGTGAAAGGTTGAAGAATGGTTGTGCCATTGCCTGAATCTCTTTTGTAACATCCACAATGATCAATTAAAATCCTGAATGCACAATGGGATCCTTAAGCCTCTTTGGAAACTGCATAGTTCTTGGAGGATTGATACAAGTGGTACGGCCGCTACATAGAACACGCACAGTGCGGCCCATTGCATGCTGCCAAAAGTGCGTCTCGGGCCTAGATATCCACGTGCCCGCTGTGGCACCGCTGTTTGTGGAGAGCTGGTGATGGAGAAGCGCCTCTGCAGCTGCATTCGTACAGGCGGTAGTGGCTATTCTTGGCCAGAAATAATTCACTTTATAGTTCCACAGCACATGCAGAGTTTTGAATTCGTTATTCAACATGCCCATAATGCCACATATGTCAACACGTCATGGGTGTGGAAATATTTTCTAGACTACACGCCAATGCTATTTTAGACAGCTGCATGTTTTATGCATGACTGGTTAGCCCATTTCTATTCAGGCGGTATTATCTGGTATGGATATAGGTATACACAAATATACAAGGGCACAAAGAAAATAGGAAGGGGCACAAGGCATGCCTACTCATTCGGTAGGAGAGAATAAATAGATGTTCTGACTGAACTGTTTTATGAGTAGTTATATTTTACTTCTCATGAAAACTTCTTTAAGTGTGTGCTATAAATAGTATTTATAGGACAAACTGTTATCGTTTCCAAATGAAACTCACCTGAGGTCATAAAATCTTATGATTATAAAAATTATCAGCACATTTATGTTTCTCACAAAGGCAAAGCATTAAGTGATGGTCCCATTTCCCCCCAACATGCAACTTATCCCTTTATCCCATCATTTTCTCACCGGCGTTCCCCAATGGGCATTCCTCTACCAATAGCTTCCCTCCCTCAGCTCTTGACCTTAGGTTGACCTACTTCCCTCTACCACACGTACATAAAGACAAGAAAAAAGTTATGGCTACGTGCTTTTGTGTACAATTTTACAGTCCTTAATTGGTCTCCAAAAGTGAATATGGGTGAACTGGAAGAGAAACTTGGGTGGGTTTGTGGTAATTCGTTATGAGGAACTGCAGCACTAACAACACGAGGACACATGAATAAGCACAAGCACTGTACACGAGCTCGTGTTCTTAGCGCTGCTGCTCCTCATGATGGATATAGGTGAAGTTGTGGATTGTAGCTGCAGCTGACAAAAGTGCCAAATGGTCTTTTAGTAATAAGCAGAGGTCGTGCTAGTATAGAGGTGCTTCGGTTTATCCAACATATGCACATAGCCCCCCCTGCCCCCCATTTTTTTCTTTTTTTCCTCCTCCCCCTCCTAAAAGCGTCACAGGGGTAGCACCTATCTTACCTATTGTCATTGCTCTGAGTCTGTGGGAGCTGCACAAAATGCAAAAGATGCGTGCTTAAGTGGAAAGTTGCGCTGCTTTCTTAAAAGCTGTCTTTTGACATGTATGTCTTTCAGTGCACTTTCAGACATGTATGTCTTGAAGTGTCTTCAAGTGCTTAGAATGCACGAGCACACAAAAGGAATGAAATACGGGAATCACATACGGGAATGAAATTCCACTTTACTTGCTTGTACTCTTATGTTGCTTCGCTGTTGATTTATTTTTTCTCTTTGAAGTCAGACTGCAATGTAAGGATTGTAGGCAAAGAAATAGAGAACACCACGGAAACAAATATAAAGGAATAGCAGTAATTGCTTCTTTATTATATAAAACAAATGTCTAGAGCGAGACTCTGCGGAATATATGCAATGCATATTCTGGAACCCATGTCAAGAGAAGCTTATTACAAAATGCGGTAAATTAAATGCTTTGCAACTAACCAGGATTAGTACAGTTAAGTGATGGCAGGCACATGCACAGAAAAATAAGTACCGTGCATATAGTGCCCTTAGCTGCTAAAACACACCTGTCTTGAAAAACTGGTCAACAAAGGTGCCTGCCACAATGTCCCATATGGAATTTCAGAAGCAAAGATAGAATGAAGTAAATAAATGAATTGTAAATATAATTCATATCTTCATTATGACGTCGGTGGGCTTTAGAGGTGCGTGCCTGTGAGATGACGTTATAATCAGAAGTATTTTATTCATGTGCTTGGACAGCATGCAATGCTTTTTGTGTCATTGCACGGGTACATTCATTTACGCTTCATATTTAAACCCAGAAAGTGCCCACAGAGAGAGGGAGAACGCCTCAGCGGCCACGCCACACCTGGCATGTAATTTGCAGTGAAGGGAAGGATTACACTGTTGGATTCTTTATTACTGGTTGCCATAACTTTCTGGCGAAAGCTGCTGACACCTGAGCCGCGGTCAACAGCGCATCGCTAACGAGCAAAAGCACACAAAATAACAGGGAAAGGACTTTGGAAAGAATAAAGAAAAGAAAGCTGTTTACATGTATACATCCGATTCACAATGATTTTGAGGCACTGGAAAACAAGTACTTTTAGCCAAGGCAAGAAATTGCCCAAATGTGGTCAAAGAGCCAATGATAGGGAGAAACCCAACTAACTTAATAAAATGAAATAAAAGAGGGAGGGGGGGGGGGGTCAAGTGATCGAGACAGGCGTCGGCTGCAGCCCGTTCTGCAGCCCACTGCAGCCGACGCCCGTCTCAATCGCTCTGCCCTTTGGCCGCGCTCAAGCAGATGCGTCATGATGTGTCCCTGAACACTGGCGCCCTAGCTGCCGCAACTGTCAACTTGGCCAAGATATGCTCTCCCATTGATGGGGGCACAATCCAGTGGGCTGTATTCTTTGTGTTCTATGTACGGGCCGTACAAGTGGTCAGGCTTGAAATGTCATGTTGGTTGGCTCACTGGCTCCAACATGTGTTGCAGAAGCACTTCATATGATGAATACTCAGTTCCTTCGCATATGAAATTTATGGTAACTGTCACCGATTTCTCTTGGTTGTGGTGCCCTGCCACGGTGGTCTAGCAGCTATGGCACTTGGCTACTGATGCAAAGTTTGCGGGATATAATCCCTACCACAGCGGCTGCATTCCAATAGACTCAAAACGTTGAGGCCAGTCACTGTACATTAAAAAACCCGAGGTGGTCGAAATTTCCGGAGTCTGCCGCTATGGGCTTCTTTTATAATCATTGCGGTTTTGAGATGTAAAACCCCAGATATCATTACTGCTATCTTGGTTGTGGTGCCTTTTGCACATACTCCGCTTTTCATTGCTTTAACTGTTATGTTTTGACGTTCTCTAGTGCTCATTGAATCCTTGGCTCATCGATCATAGTAATGCATTTTCTTTACTCTTTGTCTCTTTCATTCACATTGGCTGTTTGAAGTTGCTGTAGTCGTGATACATTATCGGTACAGTGATGCAGCCCATAGCAGTTATGCTGAATTTGCATTAATTCTTGAGGTGGAGCATTTCTCCAAAAGAAAAAAAAATGCAAAGCTTGCACTAGTGCCACAGGACTAGCGAAGCTGGTGGGCATTTGATTGGTACGTGTTTGTCTCTGGCATACCTGCATTTCACCGTAGTCCGAGGCATCAGGAAACACCTCGTGAAGCACTGCAAGGACCAGCATATGCTTCTCGTATGTTTCGCACCGAGCTCAGCGCAAGGACATCTTAGGGATGTCACCCTTTATTAGTGTTCTTAGGGATGTCACCCCATATTAGTGCAACTTAGACAAACAGGTAGCATGAGTAGGCAAGTTGTTTTGCTCGTATTTTATGTTTCCGAAGGTGGACATTACATATGGCAGTCTAGCAAATAAAGTTTAACGATATTGCACGTGGACTGACATGCACTAAGCCAGAGAACATGAATCGATAGCATCAGTGTAAAAAGCAAGCTGTGTGTATGTTTTTGTCATGCTGACATGGGAAAAATTAGGAAATTTATCACATACAAGGCGAAGGTCTTGAATCATAGGAAGCAAGCGGCTTGCACGTGCAGCAATCGAAATTTGCCTAGTTCTTGCTGGATGAAAATAAGGTGGCACACTGTGGCATTTCTGCTAACTCTCAAGTTGGCAGGAATGCATTTTCTTAATTTTGCTCAAGCTGCTATATATCAACTCTACCTTATGGTGAACGTGATGACAAGTAAGTTTTTTTAGCAGGCATACTTCAAAACCATTTGAAGATTTTGCAGCAGCAATTTTTTTTTACATCAGTGCTGACGCAAAACGTGAAGGTACGCGTGCCGTGCTGCTTTTTCTGTCATGCATTCATGCGTTTTTCCCATTACCCTGCTTCCTGCAATATGCAATGCATTCCTCTTGCACAACGTGCCACCCCCACTGCCCATGCACACATGGTCATAGTATCATAACAAATGTCTGTGTGCAGAAGTTCCCAGGTACGTCTTAGTCTTAAAGAGCAACTCTAGTGATTTTTCAGTGTCCACTGATCTCAACGAAAAATATATGTTATTCTCAGTACTGCCCTAATATTCCAAGCAACGCCACGTAGTTTTCCTGCAAATGTAGTTTTAAAAATTTCAGTGGATTCCCTCGTGGGCTGCCTTGTGTTATCAACGTTATTACCTACAACATAATGCCTACCCAGGCAAGCAGATGGCAAAAGGAAAACAGCAATACTTCAATGTTATAATCGTCACTGGCAAGTTCAGAAAAAGTTGCATAACTCAATACATTGTCGGGTAAGCCTGCCACTTTAATTTTACTGGCACCTGCTACATATTTATGATGGTGGGGAGGGTGTGACATCATGGCATGTGCTGCATGATGTTTCGGTTGGAACACATAGTTCATTCAGTTATTCAAAACTGTTGGTGAGTTTCCGAGCAAATTGAACCGTGCTGTCTGCCACAGGAATATCACTACTATTGGAGAACTGCGAAATCATAATATGGTTAAGCAGTCGCCATAGTTCCCCTTCAATGTGTTTTGCATGTGACAAGGCATATTGACTTCTCATGATCACAAAGTTGCTGTTGGGAGAAATCCATTCATGTATACAATAAAAAAAAAACAGTTGTGATACCAAAAAAGCTTCCCACACAAGTGCTGAATGCGAAAGCCACAAGATACACTCAATCAGTACATAGGCA
This sequence comes from Hyalomma asiaticum, assembly GCA_013339685.2. NCBI lineage: Eukaryota > Metazoa > Arthropoda > Arachnida > Ixodida > Ixodidae > Hyalomma > Hyalomma asiaticum. Next base: position 25,091 of record JABSTT010001922.1, read on the forward strand.
ATTGCGTGAGGGAACTGCATAATTACTTTGCACAAATCATAAACACGCATAAAGTTGGTGTTCAATGCAAGCATGCCTAGATGAATGGCAATTATCTTGCAACAGTGGAAGCCATACATATCTGATTGTATGCTTGCTGTTTCTATATTTGCACAGTAGGCTGGCAATGTATCATGTTGTTTGCAATGTATAAATTTTCTTGTGGCATGAGGTCTCTCTGTTGTCTTACTCATACCAATTGCTGAACACAAGGGCATGCTTTTATACAGATTCAAAATTGCAAGCTTCATACTAGTTATTATGCCACTGAGATTGAGACAGGAATACATCGTAATGGCTGCTGAAGATGCTGTTTCGTGAGAAAGAGGAACAGAAAAATCCTGCTGAGCAACCAACATTACACGACTTTCCATAAAAAGAGGTGCATTTAGTTAGGAAAACCAGTCTGGTCTGAGAAGTGTTGGAACACATATCTGTATATCTGTGATTGAGACATTTAATTTAAATTCATAATTCCAAAACATGAAAGGATATCTTGCTTGTATAAAAAATTACAGTAATTAATTTTCCTGCCATAGTGTAAAGCTCTCAAGTAGAGCACTAAGTCTTCTTAACCTTTCCTGTAAGGCTGTCTCATGCACCTGTCCTTCGAACTTGTTTGTTTGATCTTGCCTTCATATAGAAATGCCTCTACTGAAGGCAGCTGAAATATTGCAATTGTCCAGCTACATTCTGCTACGCAAACTTAACAATGCCAGAGCAAAACCCAGGCAGTGAACCCACGGCAGCTTAGGGTAACGGATTAATTTTCGCAGTGTTGGATCTCTGAGGTGCACCCAAGGTGAATACGTGAGCATACCACATGCCACCTCTATAATAATGAAAGCACTACAAGCAGGATTGGAACAGGAGAGTGTTTGGACACCAAAGAAGCACTGGTGGTTATCATCAGACTTGCTTTTCAGCAACGAGCACAATCACATTACTACTAATCCCCACATCGTAATGCCACCGCCACTTTGGAAAGCAAAGAGTCTGCCCCTTTATTTAAAAAACTGGCATGCAATCTGCGGACTCCACCAAGCTGCAGAGTGAAACATGCCAACATGCAGCTCATGTGCTGCACATGTGTATCAAGAGGAGCTTGTTTTTGCTTTCTTTTTGTTGTTGGTCTGCCACATACAATGCCTAGGAATGCTGTGGGATTGTACGTCACTGAAAACTTTCGTTACGGTCCCAACAAAGTGACGCCAATGTCATTTGCACTATCAATGGGTATTGATAAGCGCTCTTCAGGATGAAGTTGTGCAATCAAATTCGGGAACAATATTGGCATCCAGGGGAAACGTCTCAACACTTTATTCATGGATTCAGGGGTGCAATTAATGAAACAGTCTCCTGGAATTCATAAATAAGCACGTCACATGGAGTCCAAATCAGCAATCTCCCGCCCCCCTCAGGAAAACGAAAAGAAAGAATATATATCAAATTAAATCATAGACCTCAGTTTCCTGACACTGACCGCATAAGTAACATCGTCCATTGGTTTCCACTCACTTGCGGCAAGTGGTACTTTGGCCAGACAGTCTGTTGCCTAAATGTCAGCGTTGGCAAGCATTGCTACAATGGAAGAGAACTGTATAACAGGCAGTGCGATTCCTTATGCAGTACTGCAAGTCATGTGGTTGTAAGCCATGTTTAAAAAGGTGCATCATTTTAGCCCATAGCCATAATCAGCTTGCTGGATAGATCTTTGAAGCGAAAACTATCTTGAGTCTTGGTGATTCATGTGCTGTCACCCTTCACTATCACTTTCAAGAAATTATTTCTTATATCTCGGACTGCTGCCACATGCTATGCGATTGTTTCGTTATGTGGTTGTCGTGTGTAGTTTGATTGTTTTCTTTATTTCACGGCACTGTGGCGCGCCGAGTGTATAATGGTTGCATGGGTCCCGCAATAAATTTCAGTTCGAAGTTAGTGCTCACCCTGTTATCCTGACCTCTTGTTTATCTCTTCCTTTGTTTTCGCTCGCTCTGAGCAGTGCACACGCTCACAAGTAAACATATATATGATATTTCAGCAAATGTGTCCACATATACATCTTATAAATACAGAAATCTGTGCACTTTTTGGTGGAGATGCTATGTTCGTGGTGGCGTGCACTACAAAACTGGTCAGACTGATATTTTGAACAGCAATGAACAAAATCAGACTAATTAACTTTCAAGCCATAACTAGATGCGCAAACCAAATTGACGATCGAATGAGAGTCATTTACACAGGGAATTCATAACCGCTATAATGTTTGCAAAAGGGTAACGCTAGTAATTTCTACAGATGGCTGAAATCTGGCTAATTGCGCCCAGGAAACCGAAACTGAATAGCGAAAGAGAACAGTTGGCGTTGCCTTCGACAGTGGTCAGTGTGACACACTTCCCTTTGTATTGCCGTGCTACTACGAGCGCGCGTCACTGTCGAGTTGCTATTCCGGCAAGCGCGATCAGGCGCGGCAGCGAAACCAACGTTGCCTCTTGATAAAGACGCTTAATTACTCATCGTCGTTCGACAATGTAAGGAGAAGAAGCGCGTCACTCAGACACTACGGAAGGTAGCGGCAACCGCTCTCGTTCGCCATTAAGTTTCAGTTTCTTCAAAAGGAAACCATTAGCTGCGGCAGAGGTCACAGAGTGATAAACGTGCTAATTAGCAGGGTTATTAATTTCTCCAATTCTTTGTTAGCGGGGTCTCAACGTTATTGCTAATGGCGAGTTGACCGACGTAAGAAACGACGAATTTTTAAAACGAACAAAAAGTGATAGTCTCAAGGCCTGCAATCTGAGAAAACGTTTTTTTTTTTTTTTTTTGCACTGAAACAAAATTAAGCGCATAAAGTGCGCCGGATGTGACGCTGGTGACGCGTTGCACAGTTTGCGACGGCTAGTTCGAAATGCCTGTAGCTAGTGATCGCTGCAAACTACGTGGTCGCAAGTTTTATGAGCCCGCGTGATTTCCAAGTGGCCGCCGCAGTCATCGCAACACGTCACCAGCGGACGTTGCACTTGCAGGTGACATGTTGATGTTGCGGTGAATTTCCGTTTCATACGGGTACCAGAATTTCGTGGGCGGTAGGCTTCACAGAATGGCATTAACAGACATGTTGCAAAACCCGCAAGGTGGCTTTTCTGCACAACGAAAAATATTGCACCAAGGCACGACACCCGTGGCGACTGCGGCTGAAGACACGTGTTACAAGCAGGCGCGCTCAGGTTCCACATAAGATCTAGATCGATTCGTTTCACCCTGCCCAGAGGAGGCACTGCCCTGCCCTACCAGTGCCTCAAATAGAGGAGGCACTGGCCCTACCTGAAATTGTTCACGCGGCGGGGCTGCGTGTGGGTGCCGCCGTCGGGCTGTGAACGTTTCAGCAAATGCGCCAGCAACGTGGTCCCGAAAGAATGCGAGTGCAGACGTCATGCATGCGAGGTCACTTTTGCTACGATCGGTTGTCTCGCGAGTTGTGGCGGTTTTTCACTGGCGTACTTGTCGGACGCCGTTTTGTCGTCTGCTGCGGTTTTATGCAGCCATCTTAGGATGCGCGAAATATGCGCTACCTCGCGAGGTGAAGGGAATTAGTGAACCATAACGGGCCTGCACGACGCCGCATTTCTAGAATACCGCGGTGTTGTAGCCGTTGGTTGTTTATTAAAAGAAATTATGCATGCATACAGAAGGTGGGAGGAAGAGAGGAAGGCCGCCATGTTGAATTCGTGAACCGCATGCCGGAGTGCAACGCCGCCGTGAACTGCGTGGTTCACGAAGTGCAGGTGAAACGAATGGACCTTGCATTCTACTGCCTGTTACTTAGAGAACGCAGCACAGGATTTCGCGTAGCTGAAACACTGTAGCCATGGTCCCTGCAAACTCGATGGCGCGCGAAAAGCTGCTAAAAGCTGAGGTGACAAACACAGCGAGGACGCGTGTCGCCATTCAGCACGCATTCACACCTGCGCATTCCAGTGACGTGCACAAGAACCACAAAAGGTTTCCAAAATTTTTCTGGGGAGCGGCTCTCTCGCTGGAATGCAACTATTTCCAACACAGCTTTCTCTGCTACTATGCTGCTACTACTACCAGCTCACTCAAAGTACGTCCTGCGGCGAAAGAAGAGAGGGGCAGAAGCGAAATGAAAGTAAAGGCAGGAACGAGTGCTGGGTAGAATGAATAGGCCGTTCAGTTGATTATTAGTTAGTGCCCTCAAGGCCCGAAGACATTACAAAGGGGAGTAGTAAATGAGAAAACACATGAACGCGATGTACTTAAAAAAAAAAAAAACTTTTACAAAACCTAACCACCTTAATTATTATACGTATATACCTATTAGGGCATATACAAAAATTAAGCAGAAATGCGTGTATATATATATATATATATATATATATATATATATATATATATAAGATGAATCTTTAGTAGGAGGTTTAATTATATCATCAAAGGATCACGTTGAAAAACAACACATTCATTTAGACGTTTCGGCCGCGAGAACGGCCTTTTTCGAGCTTAATATATATATGTATATATATGTATATATATCAAAGATAAATCCTTGGCAGCAGGTCAGTTATATAATCAAAGGGTCACGTTGAAAAAAACATAACATTTATTACGACGTTTCGGCCGCGAGACCGGCCTTTTTCAAGCTTCTACTACAAAAGGAATAGTGGAATATAGTAGAAGCTTGAAAAAGGCCGGTCTCGCGGCCGAAACGTCGTAATAAATGTTATGTTTTTTCAACGTGACCTTTTGATTATATATATGGAGCAAGAACAGGCGAGAATGCCTGCAGCGAAAAGCACGCGGAGGGAGTTCATTTCATGCAGTGATGCTAGTTGGGCTTGATAGCTAGTTGCTCCTGATAAATCAAACACTGCTTCAGAGACACCATGAACTATACCTTAAGGGCAAGCACGTTTCGCAATAAATATACCTGGCGGCGTTATATTCTGGACAAGTCCAAAATGGGAGATGCGTATTCAAGTGCTGTTCTAAAGGTTGCTTTGTAGGATTTGTCTGATGGAAGAATTAGGGCGAGAGAAAAAGTTACGCCGAAAACAACAACCAAGCATGTGGTTAGCATTGTTTATCCTGTTCCTTTGTCTGTCGTTTTTTAGCGCTCCTTTTTTTTTCCTTTTTTTTGTTTGAAGCATTAAACCAACTCGCACAGAGACGAGTTTTACTTAGCATTGTTAATTAGGATGCCGAATGCAAAGTCCCCTTCAGGCTTGATGTTATGCTCACGTCGAGATAACGATGGAGGCCACAGGATCCAAGATGACATTATTGAGGAAGTAGGGGAGGAGTAGATTCGGGTCACACGCATAATTTGCACTTTATAGGATTTGTCTGCATGATACGTGCACGTACGTGTCGCTAGCTGTCACAGCAATATAGCTGGTGTCGAGATCAGTTTGAAGGGAATTGTAGTCATTACCGTTGGTAATATAACGGAAAATGACGCAGTCATGAGCAAATAAATGAATATTAGGGGAAGCACGGTCAGGTCGATGTCGTTTATATATTACGAACAGGAGGGGACCTAGAACTGACGCTTGGGGAACTCCTGAATGGACTGGCTTTAGTGGATGATCTGTGATCACTGCACTGAACGACCTGAAGGGAGTTAGTCAAAAAAACAATCAAGCGCCACTTATGAGGATTGCGATCTATGTTAAATTTGCTTCACTTCAACATAAGGAGTTGGTAACAGATTTTTGTTGAACGCCTGTGGACAACCTAAGAAAGTCTAGTCGGGGTTATTTGGCTAGAAGTTGTACTTGCTTGCGCATGTGCATTAACCTTATTGCAAATTGTCAATTCTGGTTCGGTTAAAAAAAAAAAAAGAAAAGGCGCTGTTTTCTGCACACGTCGTAGCGCCCGAAGGAGTAGGGGGAAAGCGGGTTTGAAACAGTGGACAGCAAAAGAACGCCGCAGTGGATATGTGCACGGAGAAGAAAGAGGGGGTGGGGGGGTGGGGGGGACTGTGACATGGTCCTGCACAGTCTGCACTAACTACCCCCTTTCTGAAGAACCACCACTCTCTAAAAAATGAAGGAATGTCTGCGTAGTGTGCGTGTTTTCGATGCGAGGAGGCTGCTCTGCGAAAGCATGGCTGCCTGACGCACTCCCTCTCCTTCCTATGGCGCTATAAAATGCTGGAGAAACAAAGCTTCTCGTCGTCTTTCTGCATTGAGGATGGCTGAGTTGGAGTTGGAAAGTTGGTCTGAGGGTGAGGCACTTCCCGCCTCATCGCAACGATCCGCAGGCTCCCAAGTCGCATGGAGCAACGACGTAGTTGAGGAGTTGATTTCTCTTGTGCGCTCCATACCTTTCCTGTATGACATGATGCATACCGACTACAAGAACATTCAAAAGAAACAGCTCACGTGGGATTCCATAGGCAAGAGGCTTGGTTTTTCAGGTAAGCACATCGAGGTCTGACCATTACGTATACCTAACGAGTCGTTTAAATTTAAACATGCGTCTGCATCGTGTCTTTGCTGTTTATAACTGCTATTTTATTTTCAGAAACGCTATTTGCTAGGTGCGCATCCACGCGCGCGTGATGCAGATGTAAACGAACACGGCTCGTGCATCACGCGTATGTAAATTCAGATCGTTATTAGCGTTGTTGTAGCCTGCATATCGCTGAAGAATTAAAGGGTTTGTGTGAAAGGCTGTCATTGCTGAACAAACTATGAAAAAAAAAAAAGGAAGAAAGATAGGGTGTGGGGGTGGATACCGCGCATCAGTGATGTACGTGTCGCATAGACCCGAACACATATTTGTTTTGGAATGAGATGCCTCAGCGCTGTCTCATAGTGCCTCGCCCACCTTTGTTTGGCGTTTCAGCTAAATATTTCAGAAATACGCGAAAAGATGCTATCCGAGGAAAAGAGGAAACTTCATTAGGACACTGTTAGCTGCGGTGGACATGACAAAATTCCAATAACGTGTTAATACTAGGGTGCTTAAAATTCACTAGTTACGTTATAATTAGCAGGATTTGTAGGTCATTGCTAAGGGTGAGCTCGTAGGCATGGATGATCGAGACGACGTCACACTAGATTTGGAAACAAATAAAACGTGCTTGTATAAAGATCGGCACGGAAACATAACTGAGCGCATAAAGAATGCCATATGTCACGTGGTAATGCGGCCTCTGCTAGTGACGTGTTGCAGGGGTTAACCAGAATATCGTTTTTTTTTGGGGGGGGGGGGAGGGGTGGGGGGGGGGAGGCGAGGTTAGAGAGTTGTGTAAATAATTTCTGACGTGTTGCAAAAATTGCGGCGGTCAGTTCGAAATGTACATTGCGCTATTTCCCGTACAGCTACGAAGCCTTGACGCTTAGCATAGGAGGCAGCCAGCGTTATGCAAGGGAAAGGGCTAGTTATCATCGCAAACTACGCGGCCGCAGGTTTTGAGATTTCGAAATGGGCGCCGCAGTCATTGGAACACGTCACCATGGAGGAAGGAAAAAACACTTCGAAAAGGGCGTCACGTGACAATCCAGAAGCCTTATATAAAAATATTGAAGGAGAGAATTATGCAAAATGGACCCGGGACAAGTGGTCGGCAAGCGGCAGAATAATGCACGGTGAAGCGTACAGCGTCATGCAGAGAACCTCAAGCGGTCTGGCAACAACATTTGGCCTAATCGCACGCGAGAGGCACCGCGCACAGGCGAGAGAGGACGAAGGCTTGCCGAGGCTCGTGGAATCGCGTGAAGCCGCCTTCTAGTTTTTGTTCCTCCATGCACGTCACTAGCGGAGAATGCATATGCGCGTGACCTTCGTCGCTTCACGCAGAAAAGGCGGCAAGTTCTCGCGGACCGCAGAACTTCAGAGAATGACTATCGTTGTTTTAAAAGCTGATGCAGCATGCATTGCCTCTGGCTATGAGGAGTTCATTTTCGTTCAGTTCACTTTCGAGAAGTTCATTCAACAACTTGACTCAGTAGCGCACCAAGGGGGGGGGGGGGGGGGAGTTCAATTTTTCACGAGGGGCCGGGCATGCGATTACACAGTTGTTGCGTGTGTAAAAAAAAGTAAATAAAATGCCAAATAGTAACATCAATGATGGTGATTATTTTTATTATCTGTTTCGTCATTTTGCAGAGACATTAGCGCCACATTTTTTTAGGACATAGGAGCAGTTACGGAGTGGAAGGGGGGTTAGGTCGGCCTCAGGGGGGGAAGGGGGAGGGGGATCAACCCCCGAACCCCCCCGTCGGTGCGCCACTTACTTGACTTATTTACCTATGCAATTACATGTTCCGCAATATGGCACACGTGCGCTGCTCCTTAATGTGTGAGAGAGTAAATCGGCGGGAATAGAGAACTAATCGAAAATAAGGGTAAAATAAAATTACTTTACGGTGATTAAGGTCGAGTCAGGACAGCATGGTGAGAATCAAAGATGATTTTGGCAGACTTTTGTGAATAAAGGTGCTTTTGGGCGTATTAACGAAAATCAAAACTGAATTAAGCCGAGGTCGTACAAGTGAATGTGGATCAAGCGGCTTCAGTTTAGTGAACTTAAGTAATGGCTCATGGTACTCGTTAGATTCGCTATATTTGTAGCCTGTAAAAAACCCTGTAAGAGCACGGGCTTTCTCTATAGCATTAGCCAAAGGCATGAGCTTTGCTACAGGCTGTTTTAGCTAACTTGTGCCAGGGTCTAAAAAAATCCATGTGCACATTACAAGGATGCAACCACCTCAGCATTGTGTATTGCTGTCTTGACAATCTGGTTATCTTTAGTAAGCTCAATAAATCAATTAATATTATCTAACATTTAGACTCACTTGCAACTCAATGTTCAAGGGAGAAACGGTAGAGCATGGTAATTAGTGTCCAGTTCATGTATTTTTATAAGGAGTGGGGTGGCGTCAATTCTTCTTTGTTTGTTTTTTTAGGCGAAAGAGTGTGTGTGTGTGTGTGGGGGGGGGGGGGTTTCAAATATTGCACACCTTAGAAACCTGGTAAAATTCAAAACACAGCACCTATAATTAAAAAAATGTATTATCTGGGCATAATTATATGTTTTACAATTTCTGCAATGAACATTTCACATGTAATGCCTCAGTTGCACATAAAACCACAATGTCAGAGTGGGTTAACCAATAACATTAATTCCTGGAACTCACTGAAAAAAATGTGATGTGGTCAGGATGATAAACATTCCTAAAACGGCTGCACCCTTAAAACAAGCATGTATTTTTTTGTTTTCTTTTTTCGCTCTCTTTTTTTTAAAGACCTTTCAGCAAGTCAACTGAAACATCCTGCATACCCTGCTAACAGTGTATTGTATAAAGTCTCATTCCATGACAATTACTGCAGTACGGTTGGGATCTTTCAAGCATGCCTCATCCAACTGTAGCACAATGTCATTTGAGTAAGCACTGTTAATCACAGGGCATACGAAATATTGTGGCCATTTGTGCATCTTGTTTCACACATATGGTGTATATTCTTGTCTTGAAGCTGGGTTTCATCTTCACTACTTGCCATTTTTACTAATTTCTCCTTTTTTCCTTTAAGGTGAGGAGTGCAAAAAAAATGGCAGTATCTCAGGGACAAATTTCAGAAAGAAATGAAAAAAATTGAAAACTCCAAAAGTGGATCATCGGGCACAATAAAGACAACAACTTGGCCATTTTTTGACATATTGTCATTTCTGCGTGCCTATGTGTCGGGACGGAGGTAAGTTATGCACAGCATATTCATTGGACTTTCCTATATATAGTAGCCCTGGAGAACTAGAACTTGAAAATGCTATAAAGTTAGGACACAACTGAAATGCCCATAACAGTCTGTTAACTACAGTTTCCTGCAAGGTTTCTTTTCCAACCACTGACTCGCATTCAGCAGTCTTTCTGCACTCTATGCATAACAGTAATAACATTTAATATGTTCATGTCCTTGTGTTTTGAAGTGTTTGTATATACCTAGCACAAAATAATTTGCATGCAGGAGAGCCTTGTATGACAAACGTCATGGTTCGTCTACTTCAACTGCGGCAGAAGCCACTACATATGCTATGGATACTGCGCAGAGTAAGTATGCCATGGATAACACTATTCGTTAGTGAGACATAACATTCCATGCCACTTTCAATATGCGAAACAGGCATCTTGAACAGCCTCATGGTGGAAAGTGTGGAGTGCCAAAGTGTCACCGAGCCGAACAACACTGATGAGTTGTCGCACAATGAGCTATGCGAACAACCACGCAGCCCCAGCATCGACATTGTGTGCGACATAGGCAATGACTGTGACTCGTTGCTGGGCAGCCTCGGTGAGGTGGAGAAGTCAACATCTCCTACTTCCGAAATGGCAAGCCAAAATTTGAGCACGTTGATTTTATGTTTTCACGACCTATGAGTGTGTGCTTGCTGAAGAAATTATCTGTAAAATTGTGTTCAGGTCAGCTCCGGGCGGACTCGCGACAGTTATGGGTACAGCCATGCCAGGTCCAGGCATACTCATTCCAGCACAAACAAACGACAGCGCTCCGAGCCCCAGTGTTCAGCCCGTGCTGATATCCAGGAAACACCACCTGCCAAAAGAGGGCGGGCAACACCAGAGAACCCTGCAGCAGCAGTTCTGGCACTATGTGCCAAGCAGATGACCCAGGCCAACTACGAAAGATGCACACATAAGCATTTATGTGATCTATCCAGGCTTGAGTCAACTCTACTCAATTTTTCTTATATGTTCAGACAAATACCTAGGGAGAGGCACAATGACATGATAGCTAGAATATACAACATGTTAGCTGAGGCTGCATGCCCATAGTCAGCTTCAGCAACTGGTTCCAGCAATACTCTGCAGATTGCCGGAATTCGAGAGGCTTTTGCTGTGCTCACAGCAGTGCCCTTGTTTTCTATAGCTGCTTTCGGCCATTGCTCGGGTTCCCGGGCACTTAAATTCTTAATGGTGTCTGTGTTATGCGGCATCTGCTTGGGGCACATTCTCTGTGCAAGCATCTGTGTCGTTGCAGGCTCATAGTATGTTGCTGCACAGATGTTTGTACAGGCTCACAATAACCGTATGGTGCCCTGGCAAAGCTGTTTAACCACACCATTGCTGTTTAAATAATTCGTTTGTTTTTTGTCGGTGTGTGCAGCTGCGTCCTGGCTAGGAAATTGAGAGAAACAGGCCTCCAGTGCTATAGTGGCAGCGCTGCAAACGATGGCCGCTGTTGGAAGCTGCTCGGATCCGTGGTTTCTCGAATGCCTGATCGGGTGTGCATGTTATGCAATGTCTGCTTGGGTCTTGCTGCACATGCTAGCATCTGTGTAGCTGCAGGCCTGAAGCAAGCAGCTGCAGAGGTGTTGGTACCGGCCTGTAGCAAGCAGACATTTCATGACAATCCAGGGCTGCAAAGAGATTTTAGGGTTTGCATGCACGTTTTGTTTCTTGAGCTGAGTTCCCTTCAATCTAATCTGGACAGAGGGTAGATCTTTAGCTTGGCCGCTTGTGAGTGTTTGTTTTCTGTTTGCTTGTAATTAATTTGAATGTGCACATTGCTTGCTTTTGTTCTGCTTTGTGTTTTCTCATCTTGCAGCTCAAAGGGGTCTTGGTACCGACCTGTAGAGAGCAGACGTTTCGTGACAATCCAGGGCTGCAAAGACGTTTTAGGGTTTGCATGCATTTTTTGTTTTTTGAGCTCAGTTCCCTTCAGTCTAATTTGGACAGAGGGTAGATCTTTAGCTTGGTCGCTTGTGAGTGTTCTTTTTCTGTTTGCTTGTAATTACTTTGAATGTGCACTTGCTTGCCTTTGTTCTGCTTTGTGTTTTCTCATCTTGCAGCTCAAAGGGGTCTTGGTACCGACCTGTAGAGAGCAGACATTTCGTGACAATCCAGGGCTGCAAAGACATTTTAGGGTTTGCATGCATTTTTTTTTGTTTTTTGAGCTCAGTTCCCTTCACTCTAATTTGGACAGAGGGTAGATCTTTAGCTTGGTCGCTTGTGAGTGTTCTTTTTCTGTTTGCTTGTAATTGCTTTGAATGTGCACTTGCTTGCTTCTGTTCTACATAGTGATTTTCTACATCTTGCAGCTTCAAGTGGACCGGTTCCTGAAGTTGGTTGGTTTCCCAGTATATCCTTGTTTAGTTTTGTTTTAGGCTTTAGAACTTCTGTGTGGGTGTGATGATTTTTCCATGATCTTGTCTTGATGAAACGGCTGGTAACACCAGACCATACCAGCGGTACTCTTGGCAGAACCTGCCTGCTAGAGAGCGCGGTCCCCAGGTGGCGGATAGGGGGCCTGCTGTTGCTGGTTGCAGCAATAGCAGTGGTGCTTGCACCTCGCGGACCAACAGGCCTTCTTTTTCTCCGTTCTTTTTTCTTCCCCGCTTCATTTAGGTACCCCAGCAGAAGCTTGCACTAGGAACCAGTGCATGTTGTGGAGCTGCTGACACAAGATACAGTTCTGCACCCTACGACACTCCCAACTAGCCACTTTTGTGCATGCCATAATATGTGCAATAAAGTTATCTGGGTTCATCACAGTTGAGCACTGTCTTGTCAGCATGTTACGACTTGAGCACATCTGCATGCCGGTGTGTACAAATACTGCATGCCTTATGTAACTATGTTTGCAAGAAGGATGTCACATCAAAAGTTGCCTTACATTGGGTGCTGAAGCACTTTAGATTGCACGTTTGAAGTCATTCAGCCCTGCCTGTGAAAGCCTCCATCATCCATGGAGTACTTTAGGCAGAAAAGTATTATGGGAGTGGGCGTTATGAAAAACTTCTTTTATCAGGCACATGCGTGTTGGATCAGTGCTGCAAGGAAAAAGATAGGAAAAAGGCTTTGTAAACTTTAATGTGGCAGCAACTGAAACATGTTTTTATGCATCGCACTGTCAGCCAAGTGGTAGTGGATGGTGTTATGAAATGCTGAATACCCTAGTACAATATCGAAGCCATATAAAAGGGGAGGTGGTGGCTAAAGTTGAGTTGTATAGAATGCATATGAGATAGGAGCATAAATTTAGTAAAGGGCCAGTTAACCATTTGCATAACTAATGAAAATTGATTTGTGGTAGGTGAACATCAAAAAGTCAAATGAACAGATTTGGTTGCCCTAAGCAAACATACAAAAGTGATATTTGGTTGATATGCAGTGCATGAAGCACATGCGTAATAGTAAAGTAACATTAAATAGAGGCCTAATTACAGTGTCCAAGCCCATAACCATACCTTGGCTCCAAACATAGGAGGATTGTGTTTCGGATATTGGCACATCCCATGGTGCACAGGCGGGGGTTTTGGTGTTTGTAACCCCCTCGTGTGAGCCTTCCTGCTCTTGCCATGCCCCTCCTGTCACGTCCTCACTGTCATTTTCACTGCGAGTCCAGCATACACTTTCAGGAACTCTGCTGACATTGTCATTGAGCTTGATTTGGGAGGTAACTTTTAGACTTATAGATTGTTTAGAGAGACACACAAGAAACATAATGAGTTGCTCTGCTCTGGTGATTTAGCACATACTGAGACACATTATACTAACAGCTTTGCACAACCGCAAACTGGCCGACATAACAGCACCCTTATGTCTGCATGGGGTGATGAAGCTAGCTAAAATATGAGAGTGCCAAGGAACTTCTTTGCAGAAAGGTTTGTTAATTGGCCCCAGCTGTCAAGCCCCATCAAGAACTTTGGGCAAATGCCGCAGTCGTCATCCTGTAGCTATTATTTTTATTATTTCGCTTTTTCATTTGCTGTTGCAATCCTCCAGCTGAAGCAAGTAAATTGGATATTTTAATAAGCTCCTGTTCTTCCTTACACTCCACTAATTATATCAAAATATGAACCCCTTCTTGGGGGAAATTCTAGGGGCGCCACTGGGCGTGCTACCATTAGCCAAAAAGGGCGAGTGAAGGGTGGACAGGTGTGACTGTGGTGCACGTCAACGACCACACCATTCGAATCCTCCTCCTCCTCCTCATCGTCTTGTCGCATGCCATAGCTGCAGTGTTGTCAGGGCCCTATTATTGCACAGTGTCAGGGCCAGGGCTAGGCAGCAAGCCACATGGCCTCCGTGCATGAGAACAAGTAAGTGCACATGTATATCTGATCACGAGATAACGGAGCCCACTGCTTTTATGTGTGCTATCAAATGGAGCTTGCGCAATATATACAGTTGTAAAAATCAAAGGCCGCCCACATTAGTGATTTAAAACATTCAATGTTCTAAGATTGATATATCACCCACACACATATATAGCTTTTTTTGTTGATTTGCAAAGAAAGTGTGTGTACCAGATAATTGCATGCATGTTATGCTCTATGAAGTAGAGGTTCTGACGGAAGGCCGTTCAAAATTCGGCTCCCCTGATGGGAGCAGAAATGTATTTTATTGTATTCGTTTTCATGGTCAGTGTCGTCCTTTTAATTCTATCATGTTATGCTAAGCACTTAGCAGATGTCTAGCATTAGCATATGGCAGTAACTTATGTACAGGCATATCAGGATAGTGTTACAGCACGGTTTGATCTTCTTTTGGCTGGAAATTGCCAATTAGTTGACAAATTTCAAATCCTGGATAAACCACACTACGTACTATTGCAGGGACATGACTGAATTGCGTCGCCATCCCAATGCTATACCCAATGTAAGGCCACTTTTGATGTGACATCCTTCTTGCAAACATAGTTACATAAGGCATGCAGTATTTGTACACACCGGCATGCAGATGTGCTCAAGTCGTAACATGCTGACAAGACAGTGCTCAACTGTGATGAACACAGATAACTTTATTGCACATATTATGGCATGCACAAAAGTGGCTAGTTGGGAGTGTCGTAGGGTGCAGAACTGTATCTTGTGTCAGCAGCTCCACAACATGCACTGGTTCCTAGTGCAAGCTTCTGCTGGGGTACCTAAATGAAGCGGGGAAGAAAAAAGAACGGAGAAAAAGAAGGCCTGTTGGTCCGCGAGGTGCAAGCACCACTGCTACTGCTGCAACCAGCAACAGCAGGCCCCTTATCCGCCACCTGGGGACCGCGCTCTCTAGCAGGCAGGTTCTGCCAAGAGTACCGCTGGTATGGTCTGGTGTTACCAGCCGTTTCATCAAGACAAGATCATGGAAAAATCATCACACCCACACAGAAGTTCTAAAGCCTAAAACAAAACTAAACAAGGATATATTGGGAAACCAACCAACTTCAGGAACCGGTCCACTTGAAGCTGCAACATGTAGAAAATCACTATGTAGAACAGAAGCAAGCAAGTGCACATTCAAAGCAATTACAAGCAAACAGAAAAAGAACACTCACAAGCGACCAAGCTAAAGATCTACCCTCTGTCCAAATTAGAGTGAAGGGAACTGAGCTCAAAAAACAAAAAAAAATGCATGCAAACCCTAAAATGTCTTTGCAGCCCTGGATTGTCACGAAATGTCTGCTCTCTACAGGTCGGTACCAAGACCCCTTTGAGCTGCAAGATGAGAAAACACAAAGCAGAACAAAGGCAAGCAAGTGCACATTCAAAGTAATTACAAGCAAACAGAAAAAGAACACTCACAAGCGACCAAGCTAAAGATCTACCCTCTGTCCAAATTAGACTGAAGGGAACTGAGCTCAAAAAACAAAAAATGCATGCAAACCCTAAAACGTCTTTGCAGCCCTGGATTGTCACGAAACGTCTGCTCTCTACAGGTCGGTACCAAGACCCCTTTGAGCTGCAAGATGAGAAAACACAAAGCAGAACAAAAGCAAGCAAGTGCACATTCAAATTAATTACAAGCAAACAGAAAACAAACACTCACAAGCGGCCAAGCTAAAGATCTACCCTCTGTCCAGATTAGATTGAAGGGAACTCAGCTCAAGAAACAAAACGTGCATGCAAACCCTAAAATCTCTTTGCAGCCCTGGATTGTCATGAAATGTCTGCTTGCTACAGGCCGGTACCAACACCTCTGCAGCTGCTTGCTTCAGGCCTGCAGCTACACAGATGCTAGCATGTGCAGCAAGACCCAAGCAGACATTGCATAACATGCACACCCGATCAGGCATTCGAGAAACCACGGATCCGAGCAGCTTCCAACAGCGGCCATCGTTTGCAGCGCTGCCACTATAGCACTGGAGGCCTGTTTCTCTCAATTTCCTAGCCAGGACGCAGCTGCACACACCGACAAAAAACAAACGAATTATTTAAACAGCAATGGTGTGGTTAAACAGCTTTGCCAGGGCACCATACGGTTATTGTGAGCCTGTACAAACATCTGTGCAGCAACATACTATGAGCCTGCAACGACACAGATGCTTGCACAGAGAATGTGCCCCAAGCAGATGCCGCATAACACAGACACCATTAAGAATTCGAGAGGCTAGAAACCCAAGTAATGCCAATGCTGTGAGCACAGCAAGCAAGGCCTTTTGAGTTCCCAACACGGCATAACTGCATATGATGAAGAGAGGCTCAAAAAAACATATATGCACAAACACATGAGCAGTTTCTTTTCTAAAATGGTCAAATCCATAAACCGATGCAGGTGTAATTTTAAACATACTACAAAGAATATTTTGGTTTGTTTCAGCTTAAACATAGCTGTGTTCAGAATTGAGCAATTACACTTTGCAACAGCCACACAATAAATTTGCTTGAATTAGAAATTAGTCATGTCCTGGACTTGTTTGATTTGCAATGTGCCATAGCTTCTCTTAACCAATGGGTGTGCTTCATAAACACCTTGTGACCAAAACAAACAACACAGCCATCTGAAGTTGCCCACCATAACTGTTGGTGATATTTCTAATCCAATAGAAGCAAAGCTGTTCATGCACTGTAATTAAGACCTTTTGTGTTTCTGAAACAGGAACAAACAGAACCAGAACATCCAAATCAGAATGGGCCAAGTAGAAATTTTTTCATGAATATCAGCTGTAGTATGTTACCCACATTTCAACTGCAGTGCAACTTTGACATGCTTTGATGACATGAACACTGACACAAGGTTGTTGGAGCAGGCTCGACCATATTATCAGTAATGGTCACTTGTGTATTTCTTGAACTTGCTTGAATTGGATCTGACTTCTTTAGAAAAAAAACCCTCAAATGTACCCCGTCTTAATCCTGTGCTATGGCATCCAGAATGTGATGAACGCCCATTTTCCTTTGTGTTTGCTATGTTACTGGGAGGTAAATAACAACGAAGAAGATTAAATGAATTGCAACAAGCATTTGTTGTCATAGGTAATGCTAAAAATTTGAAGGACAACTGAGAGACAGGACACTTATATGGGCGTACGCAGCACTTTCTCCTGCCATGGCACGCGACCAGTGGGGGTTTGAAAATAGTCTTTGTATGCATCTCGTACTTTCTTTGCCTGTGCTGTGTATTGGCGATTAGAAGGACCCTCAGTTTCTGCCTGCTGCCTTCCAGTGGTGGGACTATCTGATCGCCACCTGCCTGGAATGAGTTGACCATTTGGTGCAACTCTATCCACATCAGTTTCTGAGCAGTACTTATGCTGACTATCGTCTTCATGATCCAGCATCATGAGATAATTGTGCAGAAGCACAGTAGCCCACACTATTCTATCTACAGTGCTTGCCGACGCTCGGATGTCTTGGCGAAGAATGCGCCATCTGTTGGCAAGGATTCCGAAGGCATTTTCAATGGTGCGCCTGGCTCGACTCAACCTGTAATTAAACACCCTACGTTCTTCATTGAGCCTCAAACCAGGGTATGGGCGCATCAGGTTTTCAATTAAAGGAAATGCCTCATCGCCAACAAACACATAAGGTACCTTCATAGGAGCACCTGGCACCGTGCTTCCCTGTGGAATGCTGAGCTTTTTCTCTTTAATATTTTTCCCCATGTCGCATTCATCAAACAGCCCTGCATCACCCCGTGAACCACACTCCCCGACATCAACCATAGTGAAACGATATTTGGCATCACACACTGCTAGCAAGATTATACTGAAACGACCTTTGTAGTTGCGAAAGGCCGACCCTGAATTGGCTGGAGCTTCTATATACACATGCTTTCCATCTATAGCACCAATGCAATTAGGAAATTGCCAGATTTCCTTGAAATCCTTGGCAATCTCCATCCACTGTGCTTGTGTGGGCGTGGCAAGGCAGATGGGCTCAAGAACATGACGCAGAGCCAGGCAAGTGTCCTTGAGAACTTGATGTGCTGCAGTTCTTGAGATACGGTATGACTTGGCTATCACAGATGCATTTGACCCGTGTGCCAAGTACCTGCATGAAAAAAAAAAAGGAGAGAAGCGCACAGGAAGGAATGATATGCAGAAGTGCTAGGTGCCAACAATACCAGGGTGCATTTCCAACTACAAAAGCCAAACAAATGTTTTACTGCAGCAGCAGAATGTGAATGCCGCACTATGTCAGCAAGTGTCAAGTTCGGCCTGTTGCAGTGAATGAACACATAAGGTTTCCAGAAATTGGAACAAGAAAACATGAAAAAAAAACAAAAAAAACAAGGTGTGCTTAGAAGATGTTGTGCCTATGTTGATTCAGCAAATTCTTATATGAAATGAACTTATATCACTAATACAGTGCTTTTCTAACTGTTATTTTGACCCCCCTACGGCAGATTGCTGTCCATAGATGAACAAAAATAAACAAATCAGATCCTAAGTAAAGGAGGTTGCAGGTTTGTGGACACATCACATAGCTGCTGTCATTTTTTAAAATGGGAAGCATCCATAGCTTTGCTGGGACTGACAAAAAACAGTTGTGGGTGATATGTATAGCAGCAAGCCTGTTGCAAATAAGCGAGGTCATCTCTATTGAAACGGGAGGCTTGTAGTTAACTGAAATCTTTTCAAGTTCATGCAAATGTGCAGTGTGTGCGAATAGCTTTACTAAAGTGCAAGGTCAGATGTTATCGCCGATAGCCTTTCACGAAGCATCGGGAAGGGGAGACGGGGGGAAAATGGTGGTATGAAAGAACAATAAAGGCAGTGTAGGAAAGTCATGATAGCAATAGTTGGTTCCTCTGTCCTGTCAAACAGGTGATTCAACATTTTTCTTTTCTTTTTTTTTTTCTGTTGCATGACCCCTGAAATTTTTCATCTGTGCAGATGTGACATTCACAGAGTTCTCTATGAAAAGCCCTGACGGTGTTGGTACATCTTCAAAAGGAAGAAATGGTGAACATACTTTAGCTCATTGATTGGATTGGAACAGAAACACTGCAGGAAAGCCTACATGCGGAATTTCAGATACGCTCCATGATTAAATAAAACAAATGGCAACACACACAAACAGTTGTCAAGTATGTCCCAAACATACCGTAGCGTGAATGCCAGTTTCTCGCCGGCGGAAAGGGTGTTGCAAGTGACCCTCATGGGCTGGATGAGCGGTCCGACCAGTGCCAGAAGGCGATCAAACCTGTGGTTATGATAAACAAGACACTGAAACAACCTAACAAAAACTGCTATTGTAACAGACATGGCAGTATAGAAGGCTGTGGTCATGTACAGTTACGGGGCAATGCTTACAGGGGCACTATAGCTAAAGAGCAAAACGATTGCTCGCATATTAGTAGATTTCTTTATCATAATACGAACAGCTAGCAGTACCCTTGTCACGAGAGAATGCTTAGTACTGTTCGAAAAGACAAAAAAAAAGTACATCAGGCAATACCACTCTAACGTTTCTGCGACGTCACACTGTGACGTCATAGAATGATACCTAGCAAAAATTCTAATAGAGAAACTAATAGCCTATGAGGTTATTGTCACCAATAGAATTTATTAGTATTAGACTAATAGCTTGTACAAGACTTATAGGAAAACATAATACGATTGTTCTAATAACCTAGACGTATGAGGCTTAATACAGCACTGTAATATTTTAACTCCCTTGAGGGTGTAAATGACCTACCCCATGGGCACGGAGTAAGCTCATGGGCGACACCCTTTTTGTGTGTAGAGCAAAAATGGAGGATGCATGTGCTTTGCAATCGCACTGTGAGTGACACAGCATTTGATTTCAGCTGCATTTATGATCACACATTACACACTAACAAGACACCGCAGGAACATCACACATGCAAATACACACTCGACCATGTCAAACCAATATATAGAACAGAGAACGTTCGCGCTATTTCACATCTGTACACAGACAGTCCTGTATATATACTCCAGATTCCTGACCTGCTATGTAGTGCCAGTGGGGAAATTACTGTTATGCACAATTACAAAATAAGGATACACAGGACATCTGCCAATTAAGGGCAGGCTAACTGGTAGCTGTGCATCACACATATATGTTAATCTAAACCCACCAAATATTCACTGCCAAATTGCCAAGAAGTCATACATCTCTAGGTTCCTAATTTACACCCTTAAGGGTGTAAATTTTTTACTATGTAAACTAATGCAAACTAATAAAGCTGTTTAAAGGATTATTGAGTTGCAAATTTTGTGTTTTAATAGTTATATAAAGCCCTAGCTACCTTGCTTGAGAAAAGATCCATTAGACAAATTTCGTAAAGTCTTATAGAGCATATTGATATAAACTAGCAAGGCTAATAGAACAATGTATTAGACTAATACAAACACCTATAAGACAAGTAAAGATTCCTATAAGACTAATACAATACTAATAAGACTAATAGAAAAACCTATTAGACTAATACAAATCTCTATTAGAATTTTTGCTAGGGTTCACGTGACGTCACATCCGCTGCTCTCGCCCTCACTCGCCATAATATTCATGGCCGCCATTGCTGGACCGCGAAAGCCGGAAGTGACGGTGCCGCGCTCGGTGATGCGCGTGCACAATATGTCCGGTATATTCACATGTGCTTAATTTGCATTTCGCCCCCCTCGAAATTTAGCCACCGTGGCCGGGATTGGAACCCACGATCTCAAGCTTCGCATGTTAATACCCTAGCCGCTAAACTACCAAGGTGGCAGAAATATAAATGCTGGAATGCACTAACACTCAATGGCGATCGATCGATAATAATTTTGAAGACTTCCCTTTCTATAATCTATATACTGCAATATGACACCGAGAAATCTACACACCCACGAGAACTCACGGGCCAACGTAGACTCATGCGATGTTTACCTTTCAACGGACATCCGGAAGTACTCGAAGAAGTAGTTCCCGTCTCCAAGGCGCATCTCACGGACGAGAGTGAAATACTCTCCGAAATGGCGCCGCTGCCTCAGGATCTCTCGGATGGGCTTGCGCTGCTTCTTCGCGCGCTTTCGCTCGCTGACCACGTCGGCAGCGACCAGCAATGATACTCGTGCCCAGTCCACGCGAGGCGTGCTGGCGAAGTATACTTGCAGGAAGTTCGCCGTTTCAGTACTCATCTGGCAGTTGATTAAAACCGCAGACAACAAAAGAAACTTGGTGTAAGGCCATGCCATGGCGCTTGCCGTTGACAACCGCACACGAATCGCAGCCTGGTCAATCTGGATGCCAATGTCCGGCGGACAAAACGTGCTGCATGTGTTGACAGAGCACGGATAGTGCTGCTTGGTGCAAGTTCGTTCGGAGAACAGAACAGTCACAGCAGAGGCACACGGGTTTTAAAGTCACCAGCTAACATGCCCCTCCTCTGCTTCTTTCACATACCTCATGGCTTCACGCTTAAAGTGACCATATCCCTAGGAGTACAAATCCGGACGCCCGGTAAGAAAGAAAGAAAGAAAGAAAGAAAGGGGGGGGGGATGTCAAGCTACATAGTTTAAACAGTATGGAGTAAACTCGGATATTTTCCTGGCCAATTAGATATTTGGTACTTACCGCTTAAATGAATATATTCACATTTGTTCATGTCTACATCTGTAGTACTGTTCGCTTGTCATATGCGCGCATGCATTAACCTTGAGCAACAACATTATGATTTGTGGTTTGGTGAAAATGAAGGTGCTCTCTCTGCAGCACATATTTTGTAGTATATAAAAGAAAACACCCTTGCTCCTTTGTAGGCGAGCTAGTTAGAGAACATCTTCGTCTAAAATTGTATATATTGGGACATGTAAAATACCTTACAGCACACTACGAAATCTTTCATTCCAATTTCACAGTTTCGATAACTAAGACACTAGGTGTGGCTCGCTAGCAAATTGCTCCATGACAGCGCGCTGATTGGATGCGACATGTGTTCCACGGTTAAAGTCGAAAGCGAGACAAAACACTGTTCAAAGCATGCTGCGGGACCACAGGCGCGAAACGGGGACATGTCGCGCCTAAATCGGGACGTCTGCATGGTCACATAATTTTATTTATTCACGCTCCATTATATGCATAGTTTCGAGCTACTTCAGCAATGCAGCGCAGGCTTTCGCATAACCTGAACATGCGAAACGCTTCACTGCACGTGCATAAACAACCACATGCGCAGTGAGAACCTGCGGTAAAAAAAGAAAATCACCAAGAAGCAAATAATGATACCAAGGGCAAGTTAATCAGATTCTGAGCATCATACTTTGAGTGCGGGAACAAGGCAGGTCCACAGAAAAGCTGCGAATGTGTGGCACGTACGAGTAAAGTCTATACCCTTAGTGCGTGAATGAAGTTTGCCTAAGCTGATTTCAAAGTAATGCAACTTTTTAGAAATAATGGTAATGTAATGTCGATGCTTTCGGCCTGCAGTATATTTTAATGTAATTATTCAATTTTAAGGAAATGCTACCAAAGTAATTAGCAATGTACTATATCTACTTTTCAGCAACGTGTGTGTTTGACAAGGAGACCGCAAAGGAAGCCGAAGAAGAGGAAGCGCGCGTGCAATAGAATAAAAGCACCACTTCTAGCGTCACACACACACACGCATGTATTTGAGGAGGTTCAGCAAAACTGCAATGTATGACAGATAACTTTATTTGTAACGTTTCGGCTGGGGGGACCAATGTTCTTCAGAGGTCAAAGGTTAACCTCTGAGGAGCTGGTCCCCCAGCCGAAACGTTTGAAATAAAGTCATCTGTTACACATTGCAGTATCGTTTAACTTCCCCGCCTTTTGCATGTTTGTGTGGCGCCCTCTCGCGGGCATGAGTTAATTAAGGCATACGGCATCGCGCCGAATTTGTAGTCTGCTACCGCAACGTTCCAGCCAAGGAGGTTAAAAAAAAAGGCATTTTTTTTTTAAACCTCCTTGGTTCCAACACGATCGGGCAGCGACACACATAGCGAGAGTTGCGTTCATTTTCAATTTGAAACGCTGTACCCCCTTTTCTGGGAGACCTCGACCTCGCCTGCTTTGACAACACAAACGACTAAAAGAAAAGGCGCCCCTGACAAAGCCTGGGGTCCAAAAGCGTGGCAAAATGCCGCCCGAACGTGAAATGCTCATAGACACGCAAACACCGCTCGTTATGGACATTCAGTTGAGGGGTGGAATGCGGTTTGTTTGAGACGCTGGGCGTAAGAAATGTCGCGTGAAAGCATGTGGGTCCTACAATCCGGGGGCCTGCCTCCCCCAAACACCGCAAATAGCACGGCTTCCTCTGTGCCTTAGCTCGCGCTTGCATGTGCTGTAAAAGGCAGAAGCTCTGTTGACGCTTTATATTTTTGCCGTTTTTTGTTACCTCTCTCTTCCGTCCCTCCACACGAAAATAAGTGTTCTTGGTGCTCTGTAAGAATGCGCGAAAGTTGGCCCACGCGGAGCATGGGTACGCGGCATGAAAGCACGCTGTGTCGACATCCGTAGCAAACAGCCCATGGGCCTGCGGTAGCGGCACATGAACCAGCCGCTCACTCTTGTACACGTAGCCCCGCGTGAATACACATTTTAAAATTTTTTGTGTGCACGTGTCTGCGCGCAGTTCAGCCAGAGAACACAGCCAAGCGGCTGTTAGAAATTGTATAACGGTCTTTTCTTCGTATTTTTCCTAGTGACGCGAGACTCCCGGCGCTTTTGTATTCGCGGATGCCATGTAACTGCTTTGTGTCAAGAGTTTTGTGTCAAATAAACTTCCCTTTGTGACCACAGACCCATATGGTAAAGCCCCTCAAAAACAAGTTTGCACGGCTGTGACCAACGTCACGTACGCTGTCTGCACAAGAGACGCGAGGTGATGACTCCTTCTATTTGTGTTTTTTTTCTAAGCTTTGTTGTTCCCCGTTACGTTTCTCCCTTCGAAAATAAAGCGACCGTCTTGGTCACATACACACATACGGGCGTGTATATATATATATATATATATATATATATATATATATATATATATATATATATATATATATATATTAGGCCTCGATGATGCAGCGAACCGGCCGCGCCCAAAGCACCGAACAGACTTCAGATGATTACCCACACCCGATGAAGAAGAAGCCCTTGTGATGATGATTATGTACAGATGACGAAGAGGAGCCTTTTAGGTGCCGACAATATATATAGTAAAGTTTACACAGCTGCACAGCGCAGTCAGCTGATCGTCTAGCGTGCAGCCCTGGTGTCCAGTAGCAGCAGCTGCATTGCACCTAATAGAGATCGGATGTGATCGCGATCAAAAACAGGGCCAGCGTTTCCGGCAAGTTGCGAACGCCAGCGCTTCTAGACAAGGTGTTGGCAACGGAGGTTGTGAATTGGCGATACAGCCACTAGCGATAAGGTTTATTGCCTCGTTATCGCCGTGTTCGACGTGTGCTACGGCGTGTGAGCTGTCGTTCCGCTTGGCCGTGGTGACTGCGTCGCGTGTCGTATCTGGCGAAGTGTGTTCAAGAGATATAAGTCGGTCGTATGCACTTGTGAACTGTTTCAGTGGTGCTAGATGTATACATGTGCTAATAATTTGCGACATCCGTGTGCCCTGGAATATGCAGATGTGCCGCCAGTGTATTTGTGTCTGTTTGGGATAGATCGACAAACGCAATCAAACTATAATGTTATTTTTCGCCCTAGTATCGTTCGTTTCAAGTTATTTCTGCACTTCTTTAAAGATGCTGCTGTTATGCAACGCTGTTGACTTCCCCGAGATTAATCGGTTCACGATTGCTAATTTCAGGTAGCCTTCGTATTTGTGATGTGGCCAGTGAGGTGAACACAAAAATTCAGAAATTTTAGGATTGTAGACGAGGCAGATATTCATATAGATGAAGAATGAGCACTTCATTTAAGTTCATAGCCAATTTCCATTTTATGATAGAGAGCCATACGCATGGAGAAAACAAGAAATACGAGAGAGTGCTTAATTATATGGGATATGTTCGATATATGATATTCTCTGAACAGCCCGCAAAATAATGTATAGGAAGCTGCGTTGGTGGTGCGCCTTCTCTTGCAGCAGTCACAGTCGAATTGTATAAACTGGCAGCCTTGGTTATAGGAAAGTTAGTGAGTACATTTAGATTTGCTTTTGTTCACTCTGTTTTTGTAACACCCATTTCTTCCAGGAGAGTAACTTGATAAAGTGGTAGCTTGGGCCAGTGGCGCACCGACGGGGGGGGGGGGGGGGTATCGGGGGTTGTAACTCCCCCCTGAGGCCGACCTAACCCACTTCCCACTCCGTAACTGTTCCTATGTCCTAGAAGAATGTGGCGCTAATGTCTCTGAAAAACTCCAAAAAAGATAATAAAAATAATCATCATCATTGATGTTACTATCATTTGGCATTTTATTTACTTTTTTTACACACACAACAACACTCTAATCGCATGCCCCGCCCCTCGTGAAAAATTGAACCCCCCCCCTGGCAGAGATCCTGGGTGCGCTACTACTGGCTTGGGCGAGTTGATGATACGAAATCAGCAAGGTGCACAGCACAGAAAAAATGAGGACAGAGACAAGAGAAGGACACAACAAAGGTGCTGGATTCAGCTGAGCTTTACTGGCAAAAGCACCAGAAATATAGGGGGGGGACTAGAAATTGATAGACATGAGGAGAATTTAGTTGACGTCACATGCCCTGTCATGTCACAGCCAGTACTCGGTTTCATTTTTGGAGAGGGCAGTCGTTGGCATGCTGATGCAGAAGTCACTTTGCTGCTCCATCTTATGCACCTATACTTTTTTGGGTGAGTTGCTCGTGATGTTTTTATGCAATGGTGCTGCTTTTGAAATCATGGTCACAGCCACAACCTCGGCACTGGATGCCAAGATGACTCTGAATGGTTGTGTTAACATTTACAAAATGTTCTTTTAACCATCCATTTAAGCATCTGCCCCTTTGCCCAATGCACTTCTTGCCACAGCTTAGCATGATTGCATATATACAACACCCTCCGCACATGCCGCAAAATGATCCTTATGGCAAGTTTCGCAAGTGTTCCTTCGCCAGGCATGAGCAACCACCCGACCACGGAGCATTCACAGTATTTTAGGGACAGAAAGAATGACCTTGATGTCACTGCAGCTACTGTAGCTGTCAGCTGGATTTCAAAAAGAGCACTGTTTTGTCAAAACACCACAAGGAACTCGCCTGAGAAATTATAGAAGCGGACAAGATACAGATGTGACCTCTCCATCAGCATGCCATCAATTGCCCTTACCAAAAATGAGGCTGAGTATCTGGCTGTGATACATGACCTGCTGTGCTCCTGACCTGCCGAGCTAGCTGGCGTTCTACGGATCTGCTTGCTCCTGCTCTGGTTCCGAACTTCACCGATAAGAAGGCATTGAGTTGCCGCACCTGAGCATTGTCGGAAACATGGGTGCAGAACAGTAAATGCCATGTGAGTGCTTCACTTCTTTGTAGTACTGTAGTGAAGAGGAATATATGCCTGGCGCTGCAGCCGTATCGCCAATGCTGCGCAAGACCAGAGCTCGAGATGAGTGACCAGCTTTTCCCGAGACACTGCCTGCCATTCTTGGGTGCTTCCCTATATCCCACCTTACAGTGCTTAGAAATTTGGGCTTATTTTTTAGCTCTTGCAATGTTTCTACCATAGAGAATGTTCATGGGGCCAACCTTCAGAAATTTATTTGCCAAAGAATCAACCACACTTGTATGCCACTCATACCTTTGACAATTTCTTTTCTTTTTTTGTGTTGCCACTCACCCCAGTGTAATATGGTTCAAGCTGAGAGTGAATGAACTCGGACAATGTTTGTGAGGAAAAAATAATGCACAAGTTTAGATCATTAGTCATATAACACGTCCGCAGAATATTACAACATGCACATTTACACTTCTGAACATGCAAATGTTAAAAATTTTCGCCTTTTCTAGAAACTACCTCGATTCATTTGTCACACATGCGTGTCACTGAGAACTACAGTGCACTGTTAATGCAGATATAACTTAATCAAGCAACTTTTATTAATGTTTCCTTCTCAGTACAGTGTGCCCGACCATGCAAGGATCTCTGCACAGCAGAAGCTGTCAACCGCAGAGAAGACACATGGTTGGGGTAACTGTGGGCGCCAGAATCTGCAGCGAAGGCCCCTAGCAGCAGAGAGGAGTGCTAGTACGTGCGTGCTGGCTTTTCGCTCACAGGACAGGTCAGGAGTTCAGTTGATCGTGCTATGATGCGATGATTGATTGACTTCTGAGGTATTATGTCCCAAAACCAAACTATGATTGCAAGAGACGCTGTAGTAGTGGGTGCTGGGAATTTCGAACACCTGGGGTTTTTTTATGTGCGCTGACATCACCCAGTACACGGGCCTCAACATTTTGCCTTCATCAAAATGCTGATGGCAGAGTCAGGATACAGTCCCGCAACCTTCAGATCGGCAGCCAAGTACCAGAGCAATTAGACCGCCGTGGCGGGCCGTGATGTGATCAACATTATTCCACTCATGTCTATTAATTTCTCACGTATATATTTCTGGCAGTTACACAAATAAAGCTCAGTTTAAGTCAGTACCAGTGTTGTGTCCTTGTCTTGCATCAGTCCTAGTCTTTTCTACGCTGTGCCCCATGCCAATTTCATCATCCAGGATTGCTTGCATAATCTGAGTGTCCCCTTTTGCAGGCACTAATATTTTGTCACTCAATTTCGACAGCAGTCAATGTTGGATAACGTCAAAAAACACCTTGTGGGTGCAAGATGCACTGGTTTAGCATGTTGCCCGTGTTACATACATCTGTCAACACAGTGCTATCAGCCATGTGTAGTCACAGCATTTTAGATTGCCCAAGTGCACATCCAGAGGTTGTACTTTTCAAATGATGGGAGTCTGCTCATTAAACAAGCTTTTTTTCACAATAATGCCAGAATATAGAAAGAGGTACATCACTCTAGTTCACTGTCAGACACGTTCACGAGTGTTCAGCTAATATCAGTGCATAAAGAGCCTCATAATTGGTGACAGCACAGCATCTCGTCATAAAACCAGTGGCACCACGGCACATGAGCTTGCCACAAAACAAACATGTGACTCCTGTGCCTCTTGCGCTGTACGCAGTCATGGATCTCAAGAACATGTCTAATTTTCTGCTGCTCTGAAAAATAAAGGATGCACGTTGCCTGCCATTAGGATATTCTGAACAATAGTCACCCAAGTTTTCTGTTAGATACTTCCCATGCAATGGGTGATATATGCTTAGAGCGCTATAAAAAAATATGCATGAACAATGGAGAAATTAATGTTTGCTGGCACGGCAGCCCATTCTGTAACCGTTGGGTCATGATTGAGCACATGTACCTCTGAAGCTGAAATCTCACTCTGAAGTGTGTGGTGCATTGGATACATAGGTCGGCAGTGTGGGAGAACACTCACTCACACTCGCTCACCATAATTTCTCCAGTACCCGCACTCACTCGCGCTCACACTCACTTCCACTCACATTCACTGGCACTCACTCGCACTCACGTCTATGAAATGAGTGCGAGTGAGTGCACTCATGAGTGAGTTCGCCGACCTATAGGTCGGCAGTGTGGGAGAACACTCACTCACACTCACTCACCGTAATTTTTCCAGGACCCGCACTCACTTCTACTCACACTCACTGGCACTCACTCGCACTCGCACTCACGTCTATGAAATGAGTGCGAGTGAGTGTGAGTGAGTGCACTCATGAGTGAGTGCGCCGACCTATGGTTGGATAGGTGATTAGTTTTCCCTTGTGATAACTGGTGCTTTGCCGTGATGTGGGCCAGTCCTGTAGGCTGTGCTGCCCGCAAGATTACAGCACTTTTCTCGTCACAGTGGGTACATAGGCACCCTCAGTTGCAAGCTTTGTGGTCGTGTGCAAGGACAACATTATTATTCTGAATAAAAGAAGCTGTATCGCCCAACCCTTGTTTGTATGTACGTATTCAATAAAAATGTAAATCTCATGAAAGCTATCACAAAATGTGTATTGGTTTGTATTGGTAGTTCAACTCCTCTGCTTTACTTGCATTGTTTCAAGATGTAGTGTTGGGTTAGCTCAATATGGCTTAATTTAATAAATGGACAGGTCGAAAATAAAAATATTGCTTGATGGAAAGCAAAGCTTCATTTATATATATTCTACAAGATTACCACATCAAGATGGAATGATTGTGCTTTATTTACATCATAATATTTAAAATAAGCTAATTGTACGGAGCCACAGCCCTAATGCCTAGTATTGCCTTCAATAATGCAATGCTCTTTTAATTGCGCAGCATGGAGGGCCAAGTCACCATGACAAAAACGCAAATGTACAATTTAACAAGCATTGAGAAACATACCCACCCTTCATTTAAACCTGCAGGTGCCCTCAGAAGTTACGGTTGAGTTTGCTTCATAGGTGAAGTTAAATTACATGTATTTTTGACATTATTCGCTTTGGAGTTTCTCATGAGAGCATCAGAAAACCAGTACCATATGTTTCCACCTGGGATTTGTAGATTTATCAACATGCATATTGCACAAAGCTGGAGGGGCCAGTTGTGCCAGTATATGTGTCCTTCTTGTCAGCACTGAGTAACACTGTGCGTCAAGAATATCTGGCACTCTTGCAAGTTACATTACGTTTTATCAATGAATCATTCAGAGGCACATGTACCCTTTTTTTTTTTTCATGCAATAAGCTCAGTGCGTAAAGGATTTCCACTTTAATGTCGGCACTCGTCAGTTCCTCTTGTTCTTTTCATGCTGTTTAAGAAATCGTGTTGTTGTGTGTTGTGGTATCTGTGCTTCTCCTAAGCTTTAACATTGCTATAACTGCAGTGCAATGAATGACCAAAGCTGTGATTTGTGAGGTTCCATTACCTCACACATAGCTTTGCAGTCAGCTGTATGTAATGTGAAGCAGTGTGGGAAGAAATGGAAGACTGTGTGTGGGGTGTGAATTTGTGTGGCACTAGTGAATGCACACAAAATTTGCACTATCCATGTTTTCTTGTTAATCAACTTGGTTTTGCTCATACTTGATGCCATCTTGATGTGGTGAAGTGGACATAGAAATGTGCACTTTATAGTACTTGTAGATGTATCCTCATTTGATTGGATACTTGGGCAATGATTATTCAAATCTAAGAGACATCAACCATGTATGTTCAAATAGCACATACTACACATCAATCTAAACAGCTCAATAAAGGAGCTATGAGTTGGCTTGTTATTGCATAAAATGTCTTGGGCTTCTTTGGCTGTTGTGCTAATAAAAGAGCCACAACACTCATGTTTTGCGTCCAACAAATAAGTGAGTGATAGTGATGTTGTGGCTACAGGCAGTGAAAATGAGTGACCTACTTGGGTTTCCAATGAAGTAACGGTCATGGAGCAAACACTGTGCTCTGTAAGTAGAGCCTGATACAAGATGCATAAATGCAATAAATGTGCATTCAGTGCATGTACACAGCTACGGCTTCAAATAGGTGTGACAGTAAACACAAGGTAAACGTTCTGCCCTATCTTGAGTCGTACCTTATGAACCTGCCTCTGTTTTATTCTAATGGCTACATGGGCCACTTTCGAGCCACAGATGGAAACACTACAGCAACTTTTCCACACAGTGTGAGATCACTGTGCTCATTGCAAGCTTAATTGCATGATAACCTGAGTTTGGTTTCATATGAAATATAGATACTGGCTGGTTGTTCATATTAGGCTTTAAATTTTACACTTTATGAAAAGGTAGCTCCATATTAACTAGGTAAGTGTCTGATATGTAAACATCCAGGCATACTAAATGCACTCCACTAAATAGTGCATTACTTTTCATACTTTTAACAACATTCTTCATCCTATTCGAGGAATTCTAGACTAAATATAATTAAAAGAGAGAACGCAGAGGTGGTGTTCAGAGCATCACATTAATTTCTGTGCACCTAAACAACGCACCATTCATTGCTGAAGTGCTGTATCAAAGTGTGACTAAATAAAGTGATGATGTGGCATAATAACGACAGCAAGGCAAGGAACAAAAATATGTAAGCATTATGCGTTCTCACACCAAACAAATTGTCTTGTGAGCAAACACATGCTTTCTTGTAGGCACTGTATTCTTGAAAACAGTCACTGAAAAGCTCTGCACATGGTAGCTATCACACCAATTATATACTACTGTGCATGCATTTGTGGCATCTAGTTAACTATTCATGCACATTTTCATGCAAAGAAGTTCAGACATGGTTGGGCACAGCTGTACACTGGGTTACTCCTTGAGTAGATCTTTGAATTTGAAAGCTTACAAATAGCAAGCGTTAAATTTCGACTAAGCTGCGGTTTCATGACGGGCAGCTCGTCTGTGTGGCTCTCGCGTAAGACGAAAAATGAAAGTCGCATATGTACCCACCACAGGCTTGCACAGGGAGGGGTGGGGGCAAAGGGTGTCGTGACCCCGCCCCTGATTACAAGGAATGGGCACACAATTTCTGCTGCATTTCAAAATATATAAAAATAGCTCTATTTGCTCTCCAGAGTAAACACACACACACACACGAGAGAACACACACACAGGAGAGAGACCCCATGTGTTCAGTGTATGCGGGCCCTGCGACATGAACAGCAAAGTGCAAATAAACAATAAGCGGTAGCTCAGGTTTGGCACACGTGCTCAATGATAAATTTAGGTATTTGACGTGATTACATTTCACATCGATGTAATCGTGCGCAACGCTGACGTCGCGACACGCTCCGCAGCTGATTCGTGCGTGACGACGCAGTATTCCCAAAGCAGTACACGTGTGGAGACGCCGTGTTCACGCACGCTGCGATGCGAGCACAGCTCTGAACGCTACGATATCGTGCCTGACACAACCGAGTACATGTGGGCCGGTTGGTTCTACGTGGTGCCGCAGCTACATATGAAATATATCTTTAAAAAAAGTGGCGCAGGTCCTGCGCAAGATTTCAACCGCCGTTGACCGCCGCACAACCTAATATTGCAGCACAAATGTCTCGCTTTTGCCACAACGCGGCAAACTGAACTCACATCAGCAAAAAAAAAAAAAAAACATGTGTCGTCTGCTCTCGGTGAACGTTGCCAACCTCGAACACCTCTGCTCCGCCGAACTGTTGCCTCCCTAACAAACTTCGTGTCGCCCAATCAGCGCGCGCATCCAGTCCAGCCGGTGACCGGTCGTGCGGCCCCACCGAGAACAACATTTCGCGACAGGTTCCGTCTACAGCCGTTTTTGACCCGCCGCACGCGTGCGGAGGGCCAAAAACGGCGTGCGGAGCGGTGTGCGGCCTGAGCGAGTATAGGCCCTTAACGCGCCCGGCCGCCCGCCTGCGGCAGACCGCGAAACGGAGGGAAAGAGTCCGCCGCGCGTCTCCCGAGGAACGATTAGCCGCCTCCCCGCATCCCGAGGCAACGCACCTGGAGCCCCGGAAGAGATCATCTTCGAGGGCCGCACTCTTCGGCCGTCGTCTTCGTGGATGGAGGGTCGCCGCATTCCCCGGTCAACTGTATGTTCCTTCAAACTATGAACTCTTATTTTCGCCTGCCAATCCTTGGACTCTCGTCATAATCTGTATGAACGAGCGTTTTGGCTCCCATCCGTAACTTCTTTAAATATGTTCCGTTGTTTTGCTGCCTGTTAATTTGTAACTTCCACTCTTTACAAGTGTTCTCATTCTTTTGTATTGTTTCTCGTGTTGATCTTATAAATTTTGGTTTCGTTCTGTTGACGTGCCTCCGTCTCAGTCACTGCGTTTGCTTACCGGTTCTGCCGAGCATCAATGGACCTCACCCCACATTTCCACGCCTCGGTGATTGCCTCGCGCAATCGTGGAGACCGTGACAGATACTTAGAACACCATTCTGCGTAGCGCACCAAAAAACATTGGGTATGTTCTCGATCCCACTGGATTTCTTATCATCTAGCTTGAGCAAGAGGGAAAGTACGCCCTCTTCCTCTATTTGTACATTGTCAATCGGTGGCAAATCACCAAACAAGAGAAACTCGGGTTCTGAGCAGAAGTATTCATTGAGTATGTGGGCTATTTCTGAGGTGTCAGCCACAGCATTGTTGTCTACTACCAGAGTAGGTGGCGACTTTTGATTTGGTGACAGATACCTCCAGAATTTCGCCGGGACGAGGAAATAAATTTCTTTAGCTGCACGTTTTGATAGTGAGCCTTTGCTTCAGCGATGCGGTTTTTAAGCTGCAGTCGGAGTGCGCAAGTCAAGTTGCTTGTGGAAGCTGCGTTCCGCCGTTTCGATTTTTGTTTTCCTTTTTTAAGTCTTCGTCCCAAGCGTATTATCTCTTTGGTTATCCAGGGGTTAGTGCACCGTGTTATTTTCCTCTTACGTGGTAGGAACTCATCAATACACTTTATCAAAGGGTTCTTGAAAAATTCTACAGATGATTGACTGAATGCTCATCCGATTCGTAGAGGGATACAAAGTGTGAGAATGAGCTGTCTAATACATCCAGCACGTCGACATCACTTGCGCGAGCAAACACAGGCGCAAAGGTTTCCTGCTTCATGACTTTACGCACACAACTTAGCTGCATTTTAGGCGTACAGTTTTATGGTCTGATATGCCCTCAAAAATTTTGATAGTGGGATTTCGCTGTAGTACCTTGTGGTTGACCAGGAAGAGATCTAGGACCGATTAATTGGTACCTTGGACGCGAGTAGGTGCTTGAACAAGTTGCGCCAAGTCATGAAACAGCATAACATCAAGAATATGTTCAGCATCATTTGAAAGTGCATAAGGAAAGTCATTGTCCCATGCAAGACGGGGTACATTAAAATCGCCAACAAGCATTAGGTTACAGGAGTGATTTCTATAACGCAATAAAAATTCACTCATCCTTTCATAGAAGGATATGTCGGAACTCGGGGGCCTGTAGAAACCACCGATTATCAAAGCACAATCCTTCAGGATAACCTTGACAATACGGATTCTATTGCAACAATGTCGGGCAGTCTCAAGACCAGCAACGAGTCCTTGAAAATAATTGCAACCACACCACCACGTGAATCTCTATCCTTCCTGTAGTTGCCGTAAGCAGGAGGTGCAATTTCAAAGTCATTAATGTCGCTGTTAAGCCATGTTTCTGTAAGCACTATAATTTCTGGATTGTGCGCGATGACTTTGCTTTCTAAATGAGCCGTTTTATTGACAATGATGCGAGCGTTGACGTTTAGGCAAGTGAAGTTTTCTGCGCGATTGCATGGTCATGCCTCTTTTCGTCTTGCCTTACCTCGGTTCTTTGAATACTGATACTCTAGCCATTTTCTCGTCATCCCATTCGACGTTTATTGTCGATCCTAATTTTCTCGTATACGAGCCTGACTGTCTTTCCTGATTCGCGTAGGTCGGCCGCGCTATCCCATATCAATAGATGGCGCGGAGGCGCTTGCTGCCTGCTCAAGTGTGATAGGAGAGTGCTAGATGGCGACACACAGGGTTTGTCACGTCTTTGATGATGTACTGGGCAAGATTCACGGAAGATTCATGTTTCTTACCGATGAACATCCGGAGCCTCGACCACTCATCATCATTCACCTCGTGGATATGCTGTAATCTTTTTTTATTCTACGGAGGATTTCCTATTCATGGGTGGCCGTCCCTCTTAGTAACTGACCCAGGTATACGTATTCTTTCACCGTTCGAAAGGGTCACTGTTAATTTTAATTTCTGTTCCTTAGCAAGTGCATTCAGCGTAATTTGAGTCTTTTGGTTATTCATTTTTAGCCCTATTTATGACTTTCCGGTTTAGGTCCTCATTCATATTTTGCACTTTGTCACTGTCATTGCTAGAGAGCACAATGTTGTCTGTAAACCTGAAACTGCTCAGATATTCTCCGTATATTCTGATTCCCTTTTATTCACGTTTGAACACTTCTACGCGTGCAGTCAATAATATCAGGGAAATCGTATCTCCAGAATACCAGCCGCTTCCCGACAATGACAAGAAGAGAAGGGCTACAACGAAACCAGCATCCACGACGCCAAACCAAATCTCACGGCAACCGGTGGTCGTGCACCAGCCCAAACAGGAGCGGATCGTCATACCAGGACCCGGAAAGCTGGCTGGACATCAATGAGCGCGTTGCAGCCCTTAACAAGTGGCACCCCGACGATAATCTGCGCCATGTATATTTCTACTTGGAAGACGCCGCAAGGATTTGGTTCGAGAACCGCGAGTCAACGCTTCGAACCTGGGGACGACTTCCGCGCTTCTTTCCTGCCCACGTTTGCAAGCGTCGTGCGGAAGAGCCGCCTCACTGCTTGAGACTCGGCGGCGGTTCCCGAATGAAAACGTGAGGATCTTTACGGAGGAGATGACGCGACTTTTCCGCCACGCCGACGCCGACATGTCTGAGGACAAGAAGGTTCGCCTGCTTATAGGAGGAGTGAAGCAGGAGCTCTTCGCCAGACTAATCAGAAACTATCCAAAAGACGGTTCAAGAGGTTCGTCTCCGAGGCTACCACCATTGAGAAGACGCTCGACAGGCGCACCCGGCAATACAATCGCCGCATATGTCCAGACATCGCAGAAGTCCAAGGACTCGGCCCCGACGACCTACGCGAGACCATAAGGTTGTTCTTCGTGAAGACCTGCGCCGGATGTTCTCGTCATCGCTGCCCCAAGTCGCCTTCCACGAACACATTGCTCGCGAGGAAGTAGAGCGCTCGCTGAGCGTTCCGGAACCACCGCCGCCCCCCACCGGAGGCGATGAGCTACGCCGCTGCTGCACGCCGACCTGCCTCCGCTCCTGGTTCAGGCCAGAACCCAACGCCCCCGCAGTTTCATCGCAAGCTACCGCTGCCACCTCCGACGCCATCCCTCTCGCCAGTATAATTCAGCGTGCGCCGAAGAAAATTGACGTTTGGCGCACCCCGAACCACCGCCCACTCTGTTACCACTGTGGCGAAGCCGCGCAGACCTACCGCTACTCCCAGTACCGTGAGATGGGACTGCGTGGCTTCGACGTGAACACGCCGCATCCGCGCCCAGGTGAGCGAACTCGCGACATCGCCGACAACATCGCCGGATCGCAGTGGCAACGACGACGACCATCCCATTTACCTTCGCCTCGCCGCTACGTCTCCCCGGATCGCAGACAGTACACCGGCCCCCGCACGGGGCCGATGTCAAAGCCGCTGTCCGGGAACTAAGGCAGCAACGATGGAGGTGCGGTTGCTGCATGACGCGATGCCGAAGAGCCTCCGCCACAGCCGACTACCACGACGCATGAAATCCCGACGTAGTCTCAGCACGCCGCCTGAATAGAGTCTGCGCGAGAAAGCCTCGCCGCCTACGCGACACAGCAGCGCCGAAGCAAGCCGACGCAGAGCCGCGATCCGACGCCCCGACATAACCGGAACGGCCAGACGACGAACCACCGACCTCGACGTGGTTATCGACAGCCACAGCGTCACAGCCCTAATCGATACCGGCGCCGACTACTCTCTCATCAGTGCTCTCTTGGCCGCCAAGCTGAAGAAGGTAAAGACTGCCTGGAAAGGACAGATATCCGAACAGCAGGGAGCCACCTTATAACACCGACGGGACCTGCACGGCAAGAGTCACGATGACAGCCAGACGTATTCGGTGAGTTTTGTGGTCCTGCAGCAATGCTCGCGAGACGTCATTTTAGGCAGGGATTTCTTGGACCAGCACGGCGCAGTCATCGACCTAAGATCTAGGTCAAGTCACGCCGTCAACGGATAACGCAACGCCGTCAGGCTGCAACGTCGCTTAGCATGCTTCGAATGTGACAGAAGAACAGGTAACCATCCGGCCACTGTCGAGCGTCACCATCTCCGTCGGCACCAAGCGCCTTCCAAATTACAAGGCGTCATCGAAGGCGACGAGCACTTGCTCCTAAGCCGTCAGATGTGCGTCGCAAGAGGCATAGCCAAGCTGTATATGCGAAGCCAAGGTAATGGTGACGAAATTCAGCAACGATACAGGCACCTGAATAGGGGGACGACGGCAGCGCTCCTCTGCGAATTTGTGGAAGTAAGCAATGCCTTCACCCTCACCGATTCTCGCGGACCCCCAATGACGACAGCAGTGTCCGCGCCCGCCTTCGACGTCATCAAGACCTTCCCAGGAAAAAACAGGAGGACCTCAAGGCGTTACTCCAGCAATAAAAGGACTTGCTTCTCGTCGTCATCGAGGCTTGGTCAGACCCCACTCGCGAAACCATCGCATCATAACCGACGAATATGCCCGTCCTCTCCGTCAGAGACCCTACTGAGTTTCGGCACGGGAACGTGAGGCCATCAAGCACAAGTCGACGAAATGCAGTGTGACGACATTAATTCAGCAGTCTACGAGTCCGTGGCTCACCCGTGGTGTTAGTGAAGAAGGATGGAACCCTACGTTTTTGCGTCTATTATCGTCGCCCGAACAAGGTCCCAAAGAAAGACGTGTATCCTCTCCCACGGATAGACGATGCCTTGTATCGACTCTACAACGCAAAGTAGTTTTCGTCGATGGACCTCATAACCAGCTACTTGCAAATCGAAGTAGACGAGAGACACCGATAGAAGACTGCCTTCATAGCACCATACAGCCTGTTCGAGTATAAGGTCATGCCCTTTGGTCTTTGCTCGATGCCTGCGACGCCCCAAAGGGTTATGGACACAGTATGGCAGGCTTGAAGTGGCAGACTTGCATCGTCTATTTGGATGACGTAGTCGTAATTGCTTCCAGCTTCAACGAACACCTCCGGCTCCTTGAGGCTGTTCTCGGGTGATCGAAACCTCCGGACTTACCCTGAAGCCAGAAAAGCGCCCCTTCGCATTCGCGGAGCTCTTGTTCCTTGGCCACGTTATCAGCAAGTCGGAAGTACGCCCTGATCCGCAGGAAAACAGCTGCGATCGCCGACCTTCCTCTGCCCACCGACAAGAAAGCAGTACGCCGATTTCTGGCCTCTGCGCTTATTACAGCTGCTTCGTCAAGAACTTTTCGCGAATCGCCGACCTGTTGACGCAGCTCACGAACGCCGACATCGACTTCAAATGGGAAAAGCCGCAATTCGAGGCATTTCAAGAACTAAATCGACCGCCTGGAACGCCACGAATACTCGCGCACTTTGACGAAGAAGCTGACACCGAGATTCACACGGGCGCAAGCAGCACAGGGCTCGCGCGCCGTGCTCGTGCAGAGGACGGACGGACTTGAAAGGGTTCTCAGTTACGCTACCCGGTCATTTTCTAAGGCGGAAGCGAATTACTCCACCACAGAAAAGGAATGCCTGCCATCATCTGGGCACATCAAAGTTCCGCCCCTACCTGTCGGCAGGCCT